>JAXIVH010000005.1:3655149-3778113 GCA_036785325.1 Urophycis tenuis | reverse complement strand
GCGGCCGGCGGGCCAGCAGCGGGCCTGCGCCTCCTTCTCCTCCGCCTCCCTGAGCTTGGCCTCCCTCTCCTCCTGGAGCTTCCGCCGGTGCTCCTCCTCCTCTCTCCTCAGCTTCTCCTGCCGCAGGCGCTCCTTCTCCTCCAGGAGACGCCTGCAGGGGGAGACCCAGAGGAGGCCACCATTTGAGTGCAATACAGTTCAACATCCATGAAGTCTCTGATTATTGGTTATGATCAGAGGCTTCATGGTTATTCAGAGACAGAGACCACATCCACTGAGTCTCTGATTATAACCACTAATAACAGAATAACGGTAAATGTACAAATCAAAATGTGTATTTTGCTATTACAAATGCTTGTGCATGTGTTGAAGAACGTGAAGAAAAAATACAAATAGTAAACGTTGCTATAACCTCCAACGTGAAGCCTCCAACGTGATCTCTCAACTCCCCAAAACTCAAACTCACCTCTGAGCTTCCTCCTCCTCCCGCCGCCTTCTCTCCTCCTCCTGTCGCTTCCTCTCCTCCTCCTGTCGTTTCCTCGCCTCCTCCTGTCGCCTCCTCTCCTCCTCCTGTCGCTTCCTCGCCTCTTCTTGCTCCATCTTCCTCCTGGCTTCCTGCCGCTTGGCCTCTTTGGTGCTCAGCAGCTTCTCCAGCTCCGCCTGCTGCTGCCTCGTCTTATCTCTCAGGTCCTACACACACACACACACACACACACGCACACGCGCACACGCGCACACGCGCACACACACACACACACACACACGCACATGCACACACACACACACACACACGCACACACACACACACGCACACACGCACGCGCACATGCACACACGCGCACGCGCACACAGGCACACACAATCAATAATCAATAATCATCAGTGCAATCAATAAGCGATAATGCACAATCAACAATGCTCCATTAAATACATGTAAATACCTGACTTGAGTATATTTGAGGTAAAACAAAACAAAAAAAAAACTCACAAAAACTTAAAAACTAGACAATGAAGCAAAAATACCCATCAGGGAGCACAGTTAACACAATGAGAGGGCAGATCAGATAACGAGACAGAGACAAGAGACAGGAGACAGGAGACAGGAGACAGGGGGAGAGTGAGAGGAACGGCGCAGAGGCGAAGGACCTTGAGCAGGTAGAAGAGGTTACTGAGGCAGGCCAGCAGAGAGAGGGTTGCCTGGACACCCAGGTCATCAGCACCCACACACTGGAGAGAGGGGCGGGGCAGGGCAGAGAGGGAGGGGGCGGGGAGGATGCAGGGGTGAAAAGGAAGAGAGGGGCGAGCCCTCCCCGTTGACCGAGGGTGAGCCAGGGACAGACACATAGAGAGTTCTTGGAGGGCAGAAGGAAAGGTGTGGGAGGTTATGGAGAAATGGGGGGGATGAAGGAGAGGGGTTTTTGGTAAAGGGAAAGAGAAAATGCGTAATAAAAGCAGTAGACACCAGTAAAAGTTAGCAATGAGGCAAATGTGTTTCGCGGCACATCTCATACTCAGGCCCAATCCTCCATTTTGAGCAAATGTTAATGTTGAATTAATAGGGAAGTCTGCTATAATATCCCATTGGAGCTTTTGTTTGTTCACTTCAAGGGTTGTTATTGGTGAAAGCATCAGCCAAATCAACAGTCTTCCCTTTGGGAGTGTTTCCCAGGTGAGCTCACCTGGACGTCGTGGTTGTACTTGTCCATCTCGGCCAGTTTGCCCGAGGTCTCTCTCTCCAGGGCCTCCAGCTGCTGGCGGAGCTGCCGACACGCCCCGTTCTTCTCCGTCACGCTCAGCTTCAGGGAGGACAGCGTTGACCCTGGGGAACCGTGACGTCCATGTTAAGGTGTTTTCAGTGAATCGTTCAGCAGACGCTCCGATCCAGAGAGACTCTCAGACACATCGTCGAGGGAGGCGGGGCCGGGCGTCGGCAGGCAGCACCCTTCATCCTGGGAGTCGAGCACCCTAGCCTCGACGCTGTCCTGCCCCCTACACGTGACTTACACCCATACGCTGTTTCCCCACGAAGACTGTGGCTGCATTCAGACCAAAATCAGGCACAATCAATCATTCATTCATTGGAAGAGAATCAACTCTCCATCTGCCCCGCGACCCAGCGTTTCCCTGCTCTAAAACCCTGTTGTTTTAAATAGACCTCATTTGCAACAGCGGGCAAGCCAGGTCCGCACGGACGTCCCACACTAACCTGGCGGTGTTGCCGTGCCCCATGGTATGAAGCTTCTCAGTCAGCCTCTTCTGTTCTGGGGCCATCTGGGATAACTTCCTCTGGAAGTCCTGGGCCAGAGGGCAGAGAACCAAACGTCAGACGATGTGGGAACACGGGGAACAGGAAACGCGTCATTCATCACAGGGCAGCAAACTTGGAAAGAAAAGGTTTTCTTTCGACTAAAGCGTATTTGAAAGGAAATACATAATTAGCAAACTAATACTTATGATACAAGGAAATAAGCTAAATAAGCTTAAAGTAGGCAGGCCAGCGTTTCCTATGGAACATGAAAGATGAAACATGGTAGTCCACATGTTTCCAAGGGTTTCACCTCCCCAAAGCCCCCATCCACAAATCCCTCACTGTTACATTTACATTTACATTTAGCACACGCTTTTATCCAAAGCGACTTACAAAGAGTACATTTGTCATAAGAAGGTGAAGCATTTCATTGCTGCTAATACAGTAAGAAAGTCACAGGAACAAGTTTCAAGCATTCAATTGCTAGATTAACCATTGCTAGTATAAAACATCTCTGAGTAAGTGCCAAGTTACAAAGAGCGATCAAAGTGCCGAATTACAAAGAGCGATTAAAGCGATTAAAGTCTCATCACATATCAGGAATGACCATGGCAATGAACAAGCTCTATTTTGTACAGACAGACAGACAGACAGACAGACAGACCTCCAGCTGTCTCTGCAGGCTGTTGACTTCTCCCCGGCATGTGTCTCTCCTCTGGCCAATCAGGTCCAGCTCTGTCCTCTGTACCTTCTTCTTGCTGTGGGCGTCCCGCAGCCGGTCAGAGATCTGGCGGTGCTTGTCACCCTGGGAGAGAGAGGCGAGGGGTCAAACGTGTGTATGGAGTGTTAAGAGGCTCTTCACAGTAAAAGCCTTCGCCTTTCAACGATCCTTTCATGACTCGCGCGCTCGCATGTTGCGGTTGCACATTGGAACAATTTTCCAACACAAATGGATCAATTCTGTCTGAATAATTCATTCGCTGGTTTTAATAATTAATTCGGGGGCTAAAGGCAGGGTCGGACACAGAGCTCTGATCATTCATTCACTTTCTACAACGTGAACACAATCCATTTACATGTACATACCAGCCTTGTGCGCTACAAATACAGACAAAGTGGTGTGTGTGTGTGTGTGTGTGTGGGGACAGGCTGTCATTCATGGAGTGCCCTATGAGTGACAGGGGTCCCCAGCCAACGCCAATCCAGACATAGGCCCCCGCCCTCCTCCTCAACCTCCTCCTCGCTCACCACAGCCTCCAGCTCCATCTCCAGACTCCTCTTGCGGGCCTTCAGCCGGATGATGTCATCCTGCTCCTGCTCCTTCTTGATCTGCAGCTCGCCGCGCCTCCTCCGCTCAAACTCCTCCTGGCGCTGGCGCTCCAGAAGACGCTGCGCCGCCTTGGGACACATGCAGACACGTACACGCACACACACACACAGAAGAAGAAGAAGAAGAAGAATTACTCTTTTGATCCCGTGAGGGAAATTTGGTCTCTGCATTTAACCCAATCGTGAATTAGTGGAAATACACTCAGCACACAGTGATGGTGAGGCACACAGTGAGGTGAAGCACACTAATCCCGAGGCAGTGAGCTGCCCACAGCGGCGCTCGGGGAGCAGTGAGGGGTTAGGTGCCTTGCTCACAGGCACTTCAGTCGTTCGTACTGGTCGGGGTTCGAACCGGCAACCCTCCGGTTACAAGTCCGAAGCCCTAACAAGTAGGCCACTCTTTAAGGGGCAGCCCCCCTTAGAGAAAGGACATTAAAAGCATGTACTTTATATACTTACAGGTGAAAACAAGCACATCTAAAGAAGAATTCTATAGGTTACATCATGACCTTGAGTCTGTTTCGGGAGACTGATATGATATCGCACTGCAGCCAAATAAAAACAAAGGCCCCGCATGACGTGTGATGCCATGCCCGCCACGCAGCGCGGTCATCCATACCTCCTTCCTCTCGATCTCCTTCTGCCTCTCCTCCTCCCTCTGCCGCTCCAGCTCCCTCTGGCGCTCCAGCCTCCTCTCCTCCTCCTTCTTGCGCCTCTCCTCGGCCTCCCTGGCCTCCTTCTCCCTCCTCTCCCGCTCCTCCCGCTCCTTCTGCGCCTGCCGCTCCTGCTCTCTCCTCTGCGCCTCCTGCAGCTGCTGTCGCCTCTTCTCCAGCTCGGCGTTGCCCCGCTCCCAGGTTGGCCTTGAACTTGTCCTCAAAGGTCACTGGACGTTCAGGGGGTGGAGCAAAAATGAGGCAAGTGAGACGAGATCCACGTGGAGGTAGAACGATGGCTCACACATGACCTTTGTCCTTTTTATGGATACCTTAAAGTGTGAATTTAGAAAGTAATCACTTTAAAAGTGCAGATCACCTGGGCCCCGGGGGAATTTAATTGATTTTGATGCAGCTAGTTGCCAGATTGTGGCTAGAATGAGGACCACATACGTCATGTACAAGCTAATTATGTGGAATCGATCTTGTTTCATTTCTTCACTCTTCCCCAATTCCCTGCGGTGTTGTGTATGAACTTTTGGCAGGTGGTTTTGGGAGCATTTCTGACACAAATGTAGAGAGTATCAGCTTGTAGGGTACAGAGAGGCTTACTGAGAGACATATGGGAGACTCAGAGGGGGAGACAAACATACAGTTAGACTCAAAGGGGGAGACAGACATACGGTTAGACTCAGAGGGGGAGGAAGACATATGGGAAGACTCGCAGGGGGAGACAGACATATGGTGAGACTCAGAGGGGGAGACAGACATACGGTTAGACTCAGAGGGGGAGACAGACATATGGTGAGACTCAGAGGGGGAGACAAACATACAGTTAGACTCAGAGGGGAGACAGACATACAGTTAGACTCAGAGGGGGAGACAGACATACGGTTAGACTCAGAGGGGGAGACAGACATATGGTGAGACTCAGTAGGGGGGAGACAAACATACAGTTAGACTCAGAGGGGGAGACAGACATACAGTTAGACTCAGAGGGGGAGACAGACATACGAGTAGACTCAGAGGGGGAGACAGACATACGGTTAGACTCAGAGGGGGAGACAGACACACATTTAGACTCAGAGGGGGAGGAAGACATATGGGAAGACTCGCAGGGGGAGACAAACATACAGTTAGACTCAGAGGGGGAGACAAACATACGGTTAGACTCAGAGGGGGGAGACAACATACAGTTAGACTCAGAGGGGGAGACAAACATACGGTTAGACTCAGAGGGGGAGACAGACATACAGTTAGACTCAGAGGGGGAGACAAACATACGGTTAGACTCAGAGGGGGAGACAAACATACAGTTAGACTCAGAGGGGGAGACAAACATACGGTTAGACTCAAAGGGGGAGACAGACATACAGTTAGACTCAGAGGGGGAGACAGACATACAGTTAGACCTCAGAGGGGGAGACAGACATATGGTGAGACTCGCAGGGGGAGACAAACATACGGTTAGACTTGATCTTCTGGGGAGGCTCCACCGCGAGGTCATCAGTCAGAGCCGCGTAGAGGGATGAGCTGGAGCCATTCATAGCAGCCCTGCAAGACCGCATGTCAAATCATCTCTCATCACAGCACACGCGTGAGAACATTTTCACCAACAAGAGCAACACTTTTTTTTTTTTTTTTTTTTTTTAAAGAACCCTTCTAGCATTTATCATGTATCCTACAAGTAGGACTGGTCTCATATCGGCATGACGTTAAGGTTATCTGAAGTTAATGTAGCAGAGTGACGGCTCACTGAACCTCTGAGTGGGGGGCACCAGGTCGGAGGGCAGGGTTGGCGGTAGGGGCTGCCCACTCTTTGCCAGGTCCACCAGATGCATGGCCAGGATGAACTCCTCGGCCTTCAGCTTGCCGTCTTTGTCCAGGTCGGCCAGGTTCCTGGCCCGGGAGAGAGGGGACACAAGAGCCTCAGGACAACGAAGGACGGCCGGCCCTTTGGTTCTTGTCTACCTTTATAGATGTGATACAGCCATAGATAGACAGACAGACACAGACAGACATGCACACACACACAAAGGATAACACACACACACACACACACACACACACACACACCACACACACACACACACACACACACACACACACACACACACACACACACACACACACACACACACACCACACACACACACACACACACACACACACACACACACACACACACACACATCTCACCAGATGGAGGCCAGCTGTGTCTGAGTCAGCATTGTGGTTGCCATGGCATTCCTCACCTGCAGGCCTGGCGACAGCATGGACAACATGTCATGAATAAGGGCAGGGGGGTAGGGCACTCTGCAGCCATACAGCTGGCCGCCTGAGGCAGGCACACAACCAGAATCATTACTTTTAGCAGAAAGTCCATTTTAAATAATTCATGCGTGTGTGTGTGTGTGCCCACATTTCACGAGGGCACACATGCACGGGCTGAGATGGTTTACATAGTTGCATATACTTACATATACAGTATACGTTCATGTAATGAATAAGGGTAATGTCCAGTAACACCTTACCAGTGCAGGCTATTCAGCCTAACCTATAAGCAGTCAATATTAGGCATTGTTACTTGACCAAACTTGTCATTATCGAAATGAATACATTTTGTCAATCCAAGCATTCAATTGTTTCAACACAAAAAACCCCACACAAAACACACACAAAATACATCATTATCATCGAATCAGTTTTCTCTTTGTTTATCTCTAGTTTCACAAGAACTGGTCAAACCAGTGGTGTAGGGTTTGTGGCGTGCGCCTTCATGTGCGTCACGTGCTGGTAAGTCACTGAGCTGGGTGAACACCCACAGCTTTCTGCCAACACAGACAGCAGCTTTAATTCCTGCAACTGTGCTGAGGCTGCATGGCCGTTAAACTGAGGGAGGGAACGGCCATGACGTTACATGGGGACTGTTCGGTTAAGCCAGCCCACACCTGCATTCCAGCTGCCTGACTGACTGATTGACACACACAAACGCACACACACACACAAAGAAAGGACTTGACAGCTTGCTGCAAAGGACATGGAAGACATCCAACTTCAGCATACCTAGTTAGAGATGTTCCTGTTGTTCCTGTCATGTTCCTGTTCACACGTAGGAAACCACTGGCCCGTTTGGGCCACTAAAACCACACGTGAATGCACCTACACGCTGTGGTGTACGCACTTCCGCGCTGTGGTGAATGCACCTACACGCTGTGGTGGTGCTCTGGTGAGCGCACCTATGCGCTGTGGTGGTGCTGTGGTGAACGCACATACGCGCTGTGGTGAACGCACCTACGCGCTGTGGTGAACGTACCTATGTGCTGTGGTGAACGCACCTACGCGCTGTGGTGAACGCACCTATGTGCCGTGGCAAACGCACCTAAAGGCGCTGTGGTGAACGCACCTACGCGCTGCGGTGGTGCTGTGGTGAATGCACCTACGCGCTGTGGCCACGTGCACCACGTGCCTCCCTCCACTAATGACACACGTGAATGCAACTACACGCTGTGGTGTACGCACTTCCGCGCTGTGGTGAATGCACCTACACGCTGTGGTGGTGCTCTGGTGAGCGCACCTATGCGCTGTGGTGGTGCTGTGGTGAACGCACCTACGCGCTGTGGTGAACGCACCTACGCGCTGTGGGGTGAACGCACCTACACGCTGTGGTGAACGTACCTATGTGCTGTGGTGAACGCACCTACGCGCTGCGGTGGTGCTGTGGTGAACGCACCTATGTGCCGTGGCAAACGCACCTAAAGGCGCTGCGGTGAACGCACCTACACGCTGTGGTGGTGCTGTGGTGAACGCACCTACGCGCTGTGGCCACGTGCACCACGTGCCTCCCTCCACTAATGACACCGGGGTCAGGGCGGCGGGTGGCTCACCGGTGAGGTATCCAGTCATCTGTTTGTCCAGACTGTTGAACTGCTGCCTGTACTTGAGCCTGGACGCGTGGGGGACGGCCCAGTCACTGGGGACCGGGAGCTTGGGGACAACAGCGAGGGAGACGAGGTGCTGGAAGACAAGAGGTGTGCGGTCACGTCACTGCAGCCGCTGTCAAGACAAAGAGACGCGAGCGCGCGTGGGGTGGGAGCCTGATTCTGGTCCTGAGGATAGCAGACGATGCAGCGCTCCTCATAGGGTGCCAATGGTAACTGCAAAATATCCATAAGAAGCAGTGCTTCATGCCAAGTGCTGTTAGCTTCCTTAACTTAAAAGGTACAAATCCCCTCAAACATTCATAAATGTGCAGAGTTACTGCACCATATTGCGAGGCCTATTGCAATGTAACAACTTTATTGTCCATGTGGACAATAAAGTTGTATTGTATTGTATTGTATTGGAGAAGCAACCCTGGGGCACTGCGGTCTGATTGAGCAAATCTAACACAATGAGAAAGAGAAGACGGGGAGACCACAGAGAAAAGCTTCACTAACTGGGAGACACTCTCCACTAACAGTGTACTGAGGTCTGTGTCCAAATCAAGTATCGTCTTTTAGCAGATGCTTTCATCCAAAGCGAATTACAGTGAATCTAGACACATGTCGTGAAGGAACAAGAAATTCGGCATCTTGCTCGACCACGCCCTCAGATAAGTTGCGGATGTTGGCGATTGAACCCAGAACCCCCTGGAATCCCCTACAGCGCCCAGCCGTATTTCCAGATTTGTGCGCGCGTTTACCTGCGGATCCGATGTCGAGCAGGAGGAGGTCCGGTGTACTCCTGCTGCAGAAGGAGCAGCAAACCCCAGCGGAGAGGGGGAGTAGCCGGCAGCTAGAGGGAGGCCTGAGAACAGGGATGGGCGGAAGAGCAGACAAGAGAAGACAGACGTGATCCAACGAGAGCAATGCCACCAAGCACGTTCACCGACCCGTTCCTCCGTCACAGCATGACCAGGCTGTCCTTAATCACCGAAAAACGGGAAAAACAACGAGGGGAGCCTCTTACCAGCAGCTACAGGTCCAACAGGATACGGCTGAAAAACGCCCATGTTGCTGTTGAGCAGCGCTGCGTTTCCCATGGGGGCCATCGGAGGGCCCATGCCCGTTGCCGTGGGAACCAGTGGGGTGAGGGGGGTCAAAGGGCCCAGGGATGAAAGCCCAGGGGTTACCATGGTGAGGGGGGTGAGCATGCTGATGCCTGTGCCCGACATCATGGACAGGTTCGTCATAGCACCCAGGCCTAGTGGAAACACAAAAGATAATACACCCTGTATTTATTTGCGGTGAGTCATGCAACAGCTTTCACAATGTGCAGTCCTATGTCAATTATTTCTAATGTGAACCCTTACTGTAGCCTTACTGTAACAGCGACAAGATTATCGAGAACACACACCGTACATACTACAAGTTAGATTGTGACAATGTCCAGAAAAGAACGCCGTACCATAAGCAGAGTTCAGGCTGGGGGCGGGCACTGGAGGCTGCTTCATGATGATTGGCAGAGCTGAGGGAAGGGGTGTGCCCTGGAGTCTGAGCTTGATGAGCTTCATGGCGATAGAGAACTCCAGCCTGTCCATCTTTCCATCCTTATTCATGTCGGCCAGAGCCCTGGATGGGGGGGGGGGGGGGGGGGGGGGGGAGACAAGGAGAGGGACCAGCCGACAGACAGTCAGTCAGTCAGTCAGTCAGTGAGAGGCAGAAAGGACACACAGAGAATATGATGATGCTACGTGTTCAGATGGTGGCATGAAAACGAAAGGTTTCAACGTTTGCGACGACTGAACGCTGGAGGACGTTTGCTCAACCGCGCGGCCGCAGCGCGTCTGTGACGGGGGGAGAGACTCCGGGGGGGGCCTCACCATACATCCGCCAACGTAGCGGCAGGCAGGCCAGACTGCAGGAAAAACTTCTTGGCCTGCTCCCCTGCAGATGGGAACGACAGACGCATACGAGGGAGGGAGAGGGAGAGAGAGAGAGAGAGAGAGAGAGAGAGAGAGAGAGAGAGAGAGAGAGAGAGAGAGAGAGAGAGAGAGAGAGAGAGAGAGAGAGAGAGAGAGAGGAGAGAGAGAGAGAGAGAGAGAGAGAGAGAGAGAGAGAAGAGAGAGAGAGAGAGAGAGAGAGAGATGAGTGAAAACTAGAAAAATCTCCCGCTCACTGTAAACGTAAAATACATTCACATATCACACGTTTAGTTTCAGACAATCATCAGCAAGGCCGATGCGGCAGCGCCTATTACCACTGGCCTGGGACTATTCGGAGGGGTCAGTGATGCAGGCATCACTGTTTTCCTCTGCAGCCCGTGCCCATTATCCCGGTGTGCACACGGGTTGTGTTGACATCACCGTCACCACATAGTCATCAGACAGAGCCCAGGTGGTGTGCAGGTAGGTCTCCACTGTAATGGGACGATGACTGTGTGTGTGTATGTGTGTGTGTGTGTGTGTGTGTGTGTGTGTACCTGAGATGTAGCCCATGGCTGGGAGGAGGGTGTCAAACTTCTGGTCATGTTTGTTCCTCTCCTCCGGAGAAATCGCCCATTTACCAAGACTACCTATTATAGGAGAGAGACACACATACAGATAAGCACGAGAGAGACACACACACACACACACACACACACACACATACTATAACATAGTATGCTGTCACATTAGACATGACAGTTTATATTAATATATTCATTCAATTCATTAAAAATCTCTTTCCCTCTCCGTTTCGGTCTGAAACACAGCTAACAGCAGCGTAACTCAATGAAACAGCAAAATATGTACCTGCTTGATCTAGTCGCAGCAATCCACAGTAGTGTACACCGTGTACGGTCAAACACACACCACGTGCAAGCACATGATTGAATTCATACGCGCGTGCACACACACACACACACACACACACATTCACTCACTCACTCTGCAGGGGTCTTACCATTCATCTTTACAGGTGGCAGAGATGGGGAGGGGATCTCCCGTTAGTGTCCTCAGCTACTGCTCAGTCATCTGAAACACACACACACACACTCTGCTCATCAATCAATACTGCAGCTATGGAAAAACATTGCCGTCTCTGACTGAAGGCAGAGAGAGAGCTAAAGCCAGGGTGCGCACGAGAGAGAGAGAGAGAGAGAGAGAGAGAGAGAGAGAGAGAGAGAGAGAGAGAGAGAGAGAGAGAGAGAGAGAGAGGAGAGAGAGAGGAGAGAGAGAGAGAGAGAGAGAGAGAGAGAGAGAGAGAGAGAGAGAGAGAGAGAGAGAGAGAGAGAGAGAGAGAGAGAGAGTGGGGGGGGGGGGGGGGGGGGGAGAGATTCTGATCAGTCAGCAGAGCTGAACAGGGCTTCTCCTGTTCTGTTCAGTAAAGGGTCTCGCTGATGCGTCCCAAACGTTTTGCATGCTGCCCTGCCAGTGGGACGCGTTCCAATACTATTCAGCCATCAGCGTCCTTTTAATTAGAGCTCAGCCCAATGCCAACGGCCCAACCAGGACACTTACTCATGTAATGACAGAAACACTGTATACTACACAGCACTCACGCCGAGCATTTCTCAGAAAACCTGTATCTTTGCATTGGCACACACACACAGACTGTGTACAGACAACAGTACGAATCGGGCCGAGCGATACAACACAAACAGGATGGGAGCATTTCTTTTTCTTTTCTTTTTTTAACATATATTTTTTACATAAAGTACATATAACAAGTCCATGAAAATGACAATATAACTGAGGAGATTTACCATCCTGTACACCCTGGATGTTGTCAATCTACACGTTGACTGTAATACAATATGATGAATACTCATGGATGTTGCCCACAAACTTTGAAACTAAGATGCCCACACACTACGCACTCCTCCGGAGTAACACTGTCCCTTCTTTGTTGTTTGGTCGGAGTTATACCACGCATTTCACGGCTGTCCAACATTCAGCACCTGCTCCTTCCATGACTTCCTGCCTGCCGCCATCCCCCTAGAGTCACATGACCAGGTCAGAGGAGGGCACCACATGGAATTCCAGTCTCAACACTCACCACTTCCCCTACAGTAACCCACGGACACAAGATTATTGTGGAGACAGGAAGCAGGAAGTGATACGTTTTTTTGCAGTGCAAATGGCAGTGATGGGACATTGTACGTGACTTGATGAGAGGATCCTGCACTCCCGAAGGATAAAACAATCGATATTGTGGACAGAGGGAGACTATAGTATTGATTAGTAACCTTTTAGGTACTATAGGTGCAGTGTACTAATACATGGACAATGGTTAATAAGTAATAAAGAGAAAGAAACAGAGAGAAAGGCGCATTCATGTGTTTGAAGTGAATGTGGTCATCTCACTAATGATGGATACCCACACAATAGTGGTATAGAGGACCGAGCAGGAGGGGGAATGCACTGCCTGCCATCTGTCACTCTCCCACGCGCCTATTTTTTAACAGTCAAATCCTCCTCCACTTCCATGTCTTCTCCAATTCTAGCCATCTCCTTTGACTCATGTAGCTGTGGGTGGGGTTTATGACAGCAGAGCCTCTATTTTTCCATGATACCGTTTAACTTACTGTATATCTTTACTTTTGATTTTCAGTAGACTGGTCCAATATGCACATGCATGTTGTGCATGTTTATGTGTGCAATTATTGTACTTAATTTTGGAATTTGCTCCATTAATCAAATGGTTAGATTAACTGTGGTTGATAGTGTGTGTGTGTGCGTGTGCGTGTGCGTGTGCGTGTGTGTGTGTGCGCGCGCGCCTGCGTGTGCGGTCCTCTTGCCAGGGCCTTACAGGCCTGAAGGACTGACCTGGACACGCGGTGGGAACTTGAGACAGGTCTTCACCTGGCCAGGTAGACGCATGTCTGCTTAGACCGGGAGCGTGTGAAAAAGAAAAAAAAGAAAAGCGACAGGCTACAACTCGCAAGTCCGCATTGTACTTTGAACAGACAGATGGGAAACATTTCAACACGTTTCCGCGCCCCCAGCTGGCTTGCTGGTTTAGATTTGACGGCTGGATGAATGTCCGACCGAGTCACCAGTTTGTAAATTTCATGCAAATCGCATCATAGACACAGACACACGCCCACACCCGCACACACATGTACACACACACATAGAGGCCTTTGGCTTTGCCTTTGGCTACCAAATGAACAGAGCCGTCAGTGGCACCCATACTTGGAGAGTGTGTATTTGCACAGTGATAAGTGTGGCGTATAATCACATTCTGAGTTATACAGAACTCCACACACTGATTCACCACTCACACTCATACCAAAGCTAGCCTGGTCTTTGAATGAGTTGAACGAACAGAGAACGAACGAGATAGTCACGCGAAATAACCTCAAAACCTGCCGCCGATCGACCAAAAGCAATGACGGGAAGTGTGTTAAAAATCACCAAGTCATCCATGGTTGACGATGACTGGCATCACGAGTGAGGTGGAACCAGAGCAGCCGATCTGACGCTCAGAAATACATGACTAAATATAGACGGCTGATGTCGAAAAATGACGTTAATTATGGCATAACACTACTCCCTCATTGCGTTATTGCGTCAAACACACACACACACACACACACACACTTGAGTAATACAGTCTATCAGGTTCAGAGTAATTGAATGTGGTCTGACAGGTCTCAGAGTGACTACCAGTGATTAATTTCTATAGATACATCAATATTGAGCAGATATGTCATTCACGAGCAAGTAGGGTGGTCAAGGATGTCCGTGTGGTGCAGGTAGGCTGCAGGGACTCGAACCAAGAACCTTGCAACTAGCCAAAGCACCCTTGCCACTAGACACTGCCTGGACACACATCTGACCCCATCATTATGCCATTATGTGGGTGACGCAAACTCATCTTCACTCCACTGTTTGGAAACTGAGCGTTGCCCCCAGCATCTCCGCCAGGCAGCCAGGTTGGTGTGAAACCAAAAGCCCTTCCTGACATCACCTCCATCCAAGTCGGTCCCCTCATTTATGAAGACCTTCCATCCCCTTCACATCACCCCTACTTTAAGTCTTTCCCAAGTGCTGCAGGGGCTACATGCACTCGCACACATCTCTTTGAAAAGAGCCCTCAATGCAGGCTACAAGCAGAGTTTCAGATTGGGGTTGATATATGTTTGCCTTTGTAGGTATTGTTTTCATAAGAGGCAAGGAATGACTCTCCTAGGTCTGTTCTGTGCTGCCCGGTTAGGCTTATCTATTAAGGCAGAAGGTAGAAACATGGTTTCCTTCTGATTCATTGGAAATTCAAAGCATGGGATTTATTATCCTGATTGTCTGACACAGTGGCATTCAACCAACAACATATATTTTTTATTATTCAGAATAATGTACTGTCATACATTGTAACTATATTCCTGATAGACTTTGAACACATGCTTCATTGTTGAGCGTTGGAGGTTCTAGTCCTTAAGGAATATGTATGTGTATGACCTGTATGTTCTTAAGAAAGTATAGTTAGGATGGGCTGAACCAGTGACCTGACAGCCAGCTAAGTAGACAACACATTCAACCACTCCAAAAACCCTTGACACATTTGCAGGGCAGATGTAATCAACTACACTCCATGGTAGAGACACCATGATACTTAGGAGGTTTAAGACAGGGACATATTGTGTTGTTGAGTAACGTGTAAGGAACATCTCCCAGACTTGAGACCAGGGGCATCACAGGGTGGAATTACACTCCAGTTAAACATTAGCGTTTGAGAATCTTCCACACCATTATACAAGAGAGGCCCAAACATTTATGAGTGTGTTAGGGCTGAATACATAAACAGAATAAAGGCAGACAGACCCAAACGGGGAAAACTGATATGACATCAGCACCTGACAGGCACATATTCAGCCAAGGAACCTCATTGATCAGAACCACCACCATCCACTATAGAGGCCAACTATACTTACAGAACCAGGCACGATCGTGTTCGTATCAACAGCAATCGGACATATTTATCTCTTCGACACACACTGACAAACCGAGAGGCTCACATTCCCTGATCACTTGTCACTAGCCAGTTTCATGTCCTGCTACCTGCTCGACTCGTTTGAGGTATTCGGGACTCATTGACGCATTTCTGGAATAGGAACCTGCTTTTGCAAACACAGAACTAAAACGATATACCTTATAATCTTACAGGGTCTAGATGTAAACAAAAACCCCTCCTCTGGTCCAACTGGTAGCAGAACATGGTTATTAGGAGGCTTTATTCCGAGCTTGGGAGTCAACCTTCTCAGCAGGCCATATTCTACGTTTCAAAAGGTCAAACTAAACTTTAACTGGTAGAAACAAAGTCGAAATGAAACCGTAGCCATTGTCTAAACTAGCTCTAACGCATAATAATTTAACAACAATGTCAAACTCACACTCATGCCTACAGAAGCAGCTTCGGACTCGTACCTCTCATTACAAGCAAACACCATGAACTTTTCCGATCTCTCTCTCTCTCCGATCCAATGTTGCAATCCAAAGATCCTGGGCGACTTCCAGTGATGTATGAATGTTACATCATTACATTATAGCAGAACCACCAAAAACTGGGGGAGGACGTTACTTTAGCAGCCCGCCAGCCTGTTGCTGACAGTTTCGTGTTCACGCAAACAACATGGCGTACTCGTAGTCGAGTCGGATGGATGGGGAGCACGGAGTGGGAGGAGAGAGGGGAGGGGGGGGGGGGGAGTGAGAGTGAGAGAGAGAGAGAGAGAGAGAGAGAGAGAGAGAGAGAGAGAGAGAGAGAGAGAGAGAGAGAGAGAGAGAGAGAGAGAGAGAGAGAGAGAGAGAGAATTCTGATCACTCAGCAGAGCATAAAATAATAAATATAAATACAAAATGCTGTGTTTATTGCATTATTGTTGTGTTAATTTACATACACTATTGGGTAGAAGGGACAGACACTTTTTTTTTTGTATTTTAGCAGCCTATTTGGTTTGTGGGAGTCCATCATATCAGCAATACAATATTTTATATGTTTTTGAAGTATATTTCCCTTTTTGTTATTTCTAATAAATATGAATGGCGATTTTTTTTATTTTATAATTTGATTGAGGTGAACGTATAACAGAATATTTTCCCGTCTTGGTAAGGGATGCCAGATGCGTAATAAGAAGTTGCAGAACCCTGTTCAGCCGCACAGCAAAGGGCACAAAACCATAGCACAAAACGCACTAGCTTTGCGACGACGCTACGACAGCTTGATTTTCATACGTGCCGTAAAGTGTTTTGCCCACAAGTGTCCATCAACAACAACATAAACTGCACGTTTAGAAAATGTTTAACAAAAAACCAAGAAGAAACATTCGACAAAGAAAGGGAGAGTCCAGCGATGAAGAGGATGAACGTAAAGTCGAAAATAACGATGAAAATAACAAGTTTCGCGGCACATCCGCGGTGACGAAGCCATCCAAAAGCTCCCATGGCCGCGGGATATCGTGCAGTTCAAGGCGAGAAACGACGCCGCCGAAGTCGGATCGCAGTGAGGAAGAAGACGATCTGGAGACGGCGGCGGACGGCAGGAATACACCCGATCAGAAACATAAAGGGAACGCTGTGCTTAGTTTCTCTGACGACAAAGACGGTACGTATAGGCTAGGGAATACGGAGGTGCATCATGTTTACATTTTTGTAACGCAGGTCTTAAAGCAATACAGATGGACGAGACTATCGGATAGTTTTATGCTGTTTTGTGTCATGTGTATTTCCTGTCCAGCTCATTTATTTATCGTGTTTCTTTTTGCTCGCCTCAGCTGAAGGAACGGAGTTTAAGCTGAGGAAGTCATGCGACAAAGCGATAGTCTTTCAAGCCAAAAAAAAAGAAGGATCATCAGCGAAGAATACCCGCAGAGCCCGTATGTACCTACCTGTCAGGACTACTCTGGATACTACGACTTTCTGATGCAGAAGTGATTTAACCGCTGTTTTATAATCAACTGCTTCATGGCAAAAATGTACATTATTTTCAGACATCCATGAGAATCACACTCACACCTATTTTGGACACCCACTACCGACATTTGATGTCACCCCTAGGTCCAGCGCATCGGGCCGCCCTGCCACCTGGTTCCCCCAGACAGGATTCTTCTAGTCCAGCCTCCCTTCCCACTCCTGATGAGGAAGAGGATAATAGTGATGGTTCTCTGTCGTCGCTGTCCAGTTTGTCTTCCTCGCCAGCCTCCAATCACTCTGCTTACAAACCAGGTGTGTGTGTGTGTGTGTGTGTTGTGAAAAGAAGTAATGTTTCTGGAAGAGTCAACTCGTAATTGCTCATGTGTGGTATCATTTAGTCACATAATAAATAGTACTTACTCAATCTTGTTATACAATGAGAAACACATGTTTAACTCACCAGCCAAGACCACTATTCCATGTCCTACTGCTTCTATTTATTATCCATCCAATTTATTTTTGTATTGCACGAGTTCCATACAAAACGAAACAGTTCCCTAAGAGGTCACCCACCAACTGTTGAAAAGCACCACATAAAGGGGCGCTCTGCCATCCTGACCCCGTGTCGCGTCTTTGCAGTCATCATCCCGAATGCGAAGGCCATCAAAACGGCCAGGAGGCAGCGTCAAGAGGCCAGATCCCAGAAAGACTTCCTTTCCCTGGGCAGGGATGACCGGAGCACCCCGGGCAGCACCCCGGACCGCCGCAGCCGGGACAGCGAACACGAGGATGATGACGATGAAGCAGACGATTGCGAGCGGAGGATAGAGTTTGCGCCGCGTGCGAAAAGTGTCAGAGAGAGGATTGCGGAGAAACTAGGTAGGGGAAAAGTCCCGGGCGAGTTCCGTAATGTTGCGTGTCGACGTGTGATTGATGCCTCTGTGTGTGATGAACAGCGGTGTCATCGCGCGTCTTGTGTGTTGGGACAGGAAGCAGCGATGAGAGTAAATCTGACTCGGAGGAGGAGGAGCAGAAACTTTGGGAGGAGACCCAGATTGGCAAGGGAGTCAAAAGACGACCCGGTGAACAGGTAGGAAGGCATTCTCATTAGACCCTGTTCATGAGTGGGTTGTTTTGGTATGGAACGGTAGCTTGCCACCACTAATGGAACCTAGCTTAAAGCTCATAGAAAGCGCAGAACTGTCAATCAGTCAAGTCAGTAATTGTTTATTAGGTGGTATCTGTGAATAACGTTGGAATTGTTACTCTTATGAATTTAAGATTGTTTTAACAGCAGACTTGACAGCTATTGCCATCTCTCTTCATATCTCTACCATCTGCTTCTGGGGATCCATCGATGTACAAATGCATTGTAATTCAGGAAACGACACACGTTGTTTCCTGTTTTGTTTCGACTGAAGAGAAACTAATTCCCGTGAATGAAATAACCTTTCAGAAGGGTATTTCTACAGTGGCCAGACTACATTTACATTTACATTTAGGGCTTTTAGCAGACGCTTTTATCCAAAGGGACTTACCAAGAGTACAGTGTTGATTGGAATCTTTACAGACACTTTTACAGTATACGACTCCTGGCCAACTGTGCTGCCCAGATTTTAGCCTGTCTGCCGTCAGACTTTAGATTATTCATCTAAAATCTGATTTTTGAGGCAATTCCTCATTAAGCATTATCTCTCTTAAGGTTGTTTGAGGTAGTTTAAGGCAACCAGTTTCACTACTGCCTCTCCTTCAGTCCAGTGTAAGGTTAGCATCCCCTGTAATATTTACATGATCCCTCCCTGGTTCGCCAGAGTCCTTCAGGAAGTGAAGCCAGCAGCAGCAGAAGCAGCAGGAGCAGCAGGCGAAACCAACACAGGCAGAAGAAGGCCGGGTTCAACTTCCCAGAGAGTCTGCCCCCGGTCACCGTGTCCATGGTGAAACGGAGGCTCACGGGGAAGTCAGTGAACGCTCATTTTCCATCAGCACTAAGTTAACCCTGATGTCAGTTAAAGTCAGTCAATGCCACATTTGCACGGTAAACGCTAATTTCACTCGATGCCACGTTGAAACACATTTTGGTTGGCCAGTAAACGCACGCATTTCAGTCCAAAGTCACAAAGAGTTTCAGTGAGTGCCATGGCAACACTCACGTCGGGGAAAGTCGATCAATGCTAAATTCCATTTCTTCTCCTCACTTCGGCTCTGCTCCTCTCCAGACTGGAGTCGCTGAAGGAGGTGCATCGCGCGCGTCAGGCGGAGCTGAGGAGGATGGAGGGTGACGTGGAGAGCGCCAGCACCTCCCTGGAGAACCTGGAGGGCAGCGCCTCGGAGAAGCAGCTCTGCTTCTACAGGGCCATGACCCAGTACGCCCACAACCTGGTGGAGTGTCTCCAGGAGAAGGTCAGAGGCAGCGCGTGAAAACAAAATTATTTTACAATCGTTCCGCTCCGAAGGGAACCAGTATATTTAACGTTTTCGTTCTTGCGTTCCGCCACCAACATATCGTTCCTGAACCGGTTCGGAACGTAAAATAACGTCTGTTCTTAATGTTCCGGCAGTGGGGCCTAGTCTATTTTTGTGGTCGATATCTTACAATAGACCTACTAATTGGTATTTGCCCTTAATTTACAGAGTAGGTAGTCTAAATGCGCAAAAATCATAAATCACAGGCAGCATCCAAAAATATTATCCAAAAATATAATATTATATTCATCTCACATACCAGGCAGACTGCTGCTGACTGTAGCCTATATTCTATGATAAATATAATTTCGTATTAAAATAATTTCTGGATAAGTGGGCTAGAAACTCCTTACCTGGTTGTAAGTTTTAGATCTTCAGATATAGACGCTCGCTCATAACCCCGCCATAAGCGAATATGTTGTATTGTCTATGTTGGTGACAAATACCCAAGTCTCTCCAACAACTTCCAATTTAATTCTACATTTCAATCGCCTCTCGCCAGGGTGGTGGTGGGAATTTGTGACAGCTGAGCTTAGCGGGCGGCAAAGTGAATGCGGCAACCGGAAATAGTTTTTTTTTTTTTTGGATGAAATAGGCTATGCTTTTGTGAAATTTTATAGGCTATATAGGGAACGAATTATTAACCTGTTTTGGGGATATCAGAATAACGTTTCTTTTCCGGAACAGTTGAAGACCATTTGGTTTTCGTTTCTGCTTCCGTTCCTTGTAAAATTCCGTTCGTTTTCGGTTTTCCTTTTCGTTCCTTGAACCGGCTCGGAGCCCTGGTCAGAGGTCACAGCGAATGGACTTTGTTCATTCATTTGTCTGGTCAAATTCATGTACCTTGATATTGTTGCAGATGTTATATATTTTAGAAAGTTATTTTGGTTCACAAACTTATCTGAAGAAGATTAACTTTTAATGATGTCAAATTGTGTGTGTGTGTGTGTGTGTGTGTGTGTGTGTGTGTGTGTATATATATACACCATGTCTCTGTTTTTCTCTGACCTTTACATTATACCACCCATTTTAGCAGACGTGCTCATTGTCTCTGTGACGTGGCTGTGTGTGTCATGTGTCTGCAGGTGGTGGAGATCAACTCGTTGGAGCTGGAGTTGCACACTCTCATGTCGGACCAGATGGAGTCACTGTTGGCGCGCAGAAGGAAGAGCGTCAGAGAGCAGGCCGCTCATCTGCAGCAGCTCACCCGTGAGCAGCACGTTGTCCTGTCGATGGATAGATGGAGATCACTAGATGCATGGCAGCAGCTTAGCTAATCACTGATGGGGAATTTAAGGAAAATATAATGATACAAATAGTTATTATTAACAAATTGAATGTGTGTTTGTGTGTGGCTAAATGTTGGTGGGCCCTCTGAGAACCACTCTGCTGATCTAGGTCTTTGGATCTCTTGGGTATCTGTCTCATCACTTAGTGTTCTCCTCTCTAGATGGCACTAAGGAGCAGGAGGAAGACTCCTCGGGTGGGACTCAGACTCAGGGGTGAGTGTGTCTCCATGCTCACCGTACGTCTTTTACTGGAAATAATGTGTTCACTATTTTTTTGATTGTTCTCAGACTTACAGTGGCGAAAACCCAGTATTGTCATGTTGAAACCTGAGACCTTGAGATTATTCATTGTGTTTGTCTCACTATGGGAATTAGGTTTTTCTTTAACGTATCCTCATCTCTGTTTTTCTACATGTTCCAGTGAGGTGGCCTCTGGGAAGGGAGCTGTGCAAGTCTGCAATGACATACCAGAAGACATGCAGCCTTCACCTGAGGAAGAGGAGCAACTGCAGAAGATGAGGGGTGAGCCGGCCAAGGCAGAACAACTTTTACACATAGTTTCACAACACGTGCTTCTGGTGTCATAATCCATAATTTCTCCTTGCATATCTTTCTTTTCATTTTCCCTTTTTTGTTGTCCAGCTGATATTGTTCGGCGGGCCCAGTCGGTGTTCTCCGACGTTCATGAAGACTTTTCAGACATTAAGAAGATTCTGTCGCGCTTCGAGGACTGGAGAGGGGCCTACTCAGACTCCTACCACAATGCCTACATTAACCTCTGTCTACCCAAGCTGCTCAGCCCTGTGATACGCCATCAGATGCTGGCATGGGACCCACTGAAGGTGCATAGAAATGAGCCCTGAACCCTAACACACAGGCACACACACAGGCACACACGCACACACACACACAAGCACACACACGCACACACGCGTGATAGCGTAGTAGTCATGCCTGTGTGTGTATGTGTGCACTTGCCTGTGTCAGGACGTTTGTGCGGACTTCGAAGCCCTCCCGTGGTACAGGGCGGTGGAGACGTTCTGTCACGGCCAGGGCTACGAAGAACTGGAGCACTCCGACACCAAGACCCTGCCCAGTGTCATCGAGAAGACCGTCCTGCCCAAGATAACGGGTGACCGCCGACACCACAGGCCGCGTCCTCTGTCGTTATCCCACTCAGCAACATAAACGCTTGTGTGTCCTTTTGCGTCATCTCTGACCGTGTCTCCACTCCTGGTTCCCGCCACGCAGCCTACGCGGAGCTGGCGTGGGATCCCCTGTCCCTCGGACAGACGGCCCACCTCTCGGACGTCTGCCACAAACTGAACGAGGACTACGCCGTCTTCAGCGGAGAGCGGAGCAAACCGGCCAAGGTATGGGGGTACCGCACCGCGCGATACGTGCTGCAGCGGTTTGGAGAACGGCCGGCCGTGTATTATTTACCTCGCATAGAGGATCACCTATCTGTGTATCTGTTAAACGTTGACAACATCGACCACAGACCCATTCACTGATCACTGTCTGTGCCCGTTGGCCACCAGAGAATTAAAAACAGGACCACCCTGCTCCTTGACGGTGTGTGACGGCGTACAGTGGTGATGAAACAGGTTTGTGCTCCCTGCAGGTGTTGGTGGAGGTTGTGGTCACCCGGCTGAGAAGCTGTGTCGATGAAGATGTCTTCATCCCACTGTACCCTAAAAAGTGAGTTGATGTAGGCCTTATGTCATTGCCATATCTACAGTACATGTCAGGTGTTCCTGCAGGTGGTTGTTGAAATACACTCAAAGCAGCTCTCTCTGTGAGAGCACAGAGAGAGAGAATGTGTTGTGACCAGTTTAAACAGCGGAAACCCTTTGAACACCAGGGGCCTCATTTATCAACCGTGCGTAGGAAAAGTTCTAATTTCGTTCGTACGCATGAAATTTAGAATGTGCGTAAGTAGAAAAAAATCCGCATTTATCAAACGTGCGTACACGGGTCGTACGCACACCAGTAAGTAATCCGTGATGATAAATCCCACCTGTTCTCAACTACCATGCTTGTGCACCGTTAGAGTCATTTGCATTCAGAAACGCCTCCAATTGACCATATATGGTAGCGGCAATCCCTCAATGCCAGCCATCAATACGTCAATACGTCAATACGTCAATGCCAGCCGTCCTCAATAGCTCCTGCTTGGAGCTGCGCACCCACCTGCAGGATGAACGAATCGTGCGTTCCTCCAGGCCACCGGGCAACAACGTTTAATAGAGACATATTGGCATTAGATTATTTGTGTATTAATTAAATGAAGTCCTTTCCTGTTAACGTAACTGAATTCATTGTGTGATGGTGCTTTTATTGTGATGTGTGTGCAATCTATTTGGCTCCAATTATATTTGCGAATCCAGCGACGGCGTGGAATTAACGGGAACTGAATGTAAAGTGGGGCTAGAGAAATGATTGCATCCAACACTGCTGGCATGATTCTACTCAGTGTCGGCTGTGAAATGCCGCATGTTGAAATGTCCCGGTGGCCAAAAATCCCAGTGTGGACAGGAGCTGAATGTGCACTGGGATGGCTTTGGTTCGTTTGGTCTTTCGCTCCAATATAGTATGTTGTAAATCCCGGCATAAATCCACAAGTATATTTTTTGGGAATCTATACCTACTGAGAAGCCACTCTGTGCTCTGACTGAGCAAATCCACACGCTCTTTGAAAACGCGCTCCCTGCAAAGCGCACGGTTCTCTAAATTTTCCAAAAGTGCAAGATGCGCCATTGTCCTTATTTCAAGTAGTCTTTTTTAGGTTGTCCTGTCCCAGCTGTCTTTTATAGCTTGTCATACCAATTATTCAAAAATGTCTGCTAACTTACTAAATGAGAATTGTTATTAATTAGAGGATACAGGGGATATGTGTGACGTTTGTGATTGCTGAACACTGCGACTCTTAACGGGTTCTCTTAGTAGTTTCACTATTCTACCACTAGGTTTTGTGCGTACGCATGGTCAGAGTTGTGCTTAAATTTACGCACGTTCCTACGCACAAGTACAAGTTGATAAATCCCATACTTTGCGTGGGAATGTTTGTACGCACTGCGTAAGCACGGTTGATAAATGAGGCCTCAGGTGTTTATGCAAAAAGAGATTTGGGAACTGTGTACTCATGAATTTCTATTCAAGCAAATTGAGAAAAAAATAATTCAGTGGAGGTTACATATATAATCGGAATCAATAGAATATATAACCTGCCTGTTTTCATCAACTACCACCCCCTCATTTTCTGCCATATGAACAGGAGAGGGTAGAGAGACAATAATGTGAGTTGAAAGCGAGGAGGAATGGCATGTAGCATAGGACCGCGGGTCTCTATGAGGCGTTTCATCTATGTGGTTAGCAAGCTAGTGGGTTGAGCCTCCTAGCCGTGCTATCTTAATTACTTTGATGTGGTTACATTACTGACCCTGATATGAAACTTACCATCGCTTCTTCCATTTTCCTTGTTTGTTTGCATTCAATTCCAGGTTTTTGGAAGACAGATTGTCCGCTCAGTGTCTCTTCCGTGACCAGCAGTTCTGGACCGCAGTGAAGGTACAGCTCAGACAGACAGACAGACAGACATACTTTATTGATCCCTGAGGGAAATTGTCTGATCACTAGCTCACTAGGATATGTTTACATTTATGGCATTTGGCAGACACTTTTGTCCAAAGTGACTTACAATGAGTACTACATTTGTCAGAAGAAGGTGAAACACTTCATTGCTGTTAATACAGTAAGCAAGTCACCGGAACAAGTTTCAAGCATTCCAATTGTTAGGTTAACCATTGCTAGTATACAACATATCTGGCCTAGGATACTAAGTGCTAATACTGGGATCATTGCTGGCTTGGCAGCAGAATGTTGAACTCTATGATACAAAGCATGCAACACCATCTCAGACATACAACAAAACGTGTGTGTGTGTGTCTTAGTTGATAGGTAACATGGGGAAGTGGGGCACGCTGCTGTCTGAGTCTGTGCTGAAGGAGCTGATGCTGGACAAGCTGCTGAACAGATACCTGATGATGACCCTTCTCAACCAGACCCCAGCCAGCTCCACCGTGAGCGCATGCAGCCAGGTCGCTATATGTAGCATACCTACGTGTGTGTCTGTCTCTGTGCGTGTGTGAGTGTGTGCGCAAGAATGCATCTGAATGGCTGGAGGCTGGTTGTCTTTTTTCTGAAATGGCTTTAGCCTTTTTGTAACGATGTACTCATCGGGTTTATCAATTGTCAATCTGTAATATTTTCTCCACCTCTATCATAACCATGTCATGTTCCCTCTGTCTCTAGATAGCGGACAGTCTTCCCCTCTGTTGGTTTACGGAAGAAAGCGTGTGTCTACCGCAGCTTCAGTCTTTCACCAACCATCTGGTTCAGACGGCCCACTCTATCTGCACGGAGCTGCCCCCCGAGGAGCCCTGCACAAGGTGACGCCATTCAGGCCATGCTGAGGGTTCATCTGATAGGATAACCAGCACCAGACCAAGCATGGTTGGTCTGGTGTTTTTGTTTGTTTTTCTATGTTTTCCATTCCTACCTTTTGAGCTAATGGGGGTGAACTTGCTCAAATGGGCGATGGCTTGTTGTTAGAGTGGCCCCGTCATTTTTTTGTCCACATTAGCCACTGTGTCCACACCACATCACCGTATTTAAATCATGATTCCCCCACAATGGGCATGGATTATTTTCATGTGGTTTTGTTTTCCGTGTGAAGCAGGTTGGGGTCAGAACCATTGTTTTCCAAACACCTAGCCATCTAAACACAAGCCCTTCTGCTCTCTGCCCTCCGGCTGGTGGTCCAGGAATATATTTATATATTTTAGGTGACTTGTTTTCTATGGCTTTTCCCACCATTTAACTAATGGGGGCCAACATGATCGCATGGGCAGTAGCTTGTTGTGGTAGTAGCCCAGCTGTCGTTGTAGAAAGTGGCCGCAACATCACCATATTTATGTCCTGATTCTACCCACTACTGTCATTGACATTTTCCTGTGGTATTGAATTTGTTTTTCACACCTTTGCACCCTTTCGTGTGCATCCACATCTCTGCAAAACAGGAAGTTAAATAAGTTGAAGAAGTAACTAGCATTCCTGATTTAATCATCAGGTTATATACGATGGACTAGAACCATTTTCATTGACCTTTTTGAACAATATGATTACAATTTCAATGTGTTTTTGTAAGTCATTCAACTTTCTTCCATACTTGACTTAACGTGGGCCTTTGTTATCCCCATGTAGGTCTGCTGTGGTCGGGGTTCTGAAGGTGCTGAGTAAAGTCCGATGTTATGACTCGATCATGACGATTGCGGAGAAATATAATTGCCAAGACCTCATCTACACTCACCAACTCATGAATCCAGACACCGTGTGAACAGCAGAACTAGTACTATTGGTTCTTAAATGTGAAAACCTCTGATAGCAGGTCTGTTTTTATATATTGTTATATACTGTATTTATATAACAGCAGATGAATGTGGTGGTTTTCCAGTAAATGTATGAAACTAATACAAAAAATGAGACAAATAAATGATTTGATGTACTACTACAATTGTATTTTAATTGAGCAATTTTTTAATTCAGATGGCTAAGGGAATCCGAAAGAGGCGGGTGGTAGATTATTTTTTGGTAGCCAACTGCATAAAAGGAGATCAAAACACAGTTCTAAATTAAAAAGAAATGATGAGATAAGATAAGAAAACCCTTTATTTGTCCCACAAACAGGGACATTTACAGTTACATCAGTTTAGATGCAAGAATATAGAAACAGTTTAGATACAGAATAAGATGAAGAGATAAAAAGAAAAACAAGGAGGTATAATTAAAAATATTGCTCTGGAAAATCTATATACAAAAAAAGATGTATACAGTGGGGAAAATGGGTATTGAACGTGTCATTTTCCCCAGTAAATATATAACAATGAAAAGCACTAGATAGTTCATGCATAGAAATGACAGATGACAGCATATCATTGTTTGAAAATGCATGTTAGTTTCCCAGCCTTGTGCAGGTAAAATAATGGTTGGAAAATGCCACACACAACTGCCAGATATTCACAACCCAGATACATATTATAAAAGAGTATGGTGATTATAACACCTTTTGAACAAATGACCACCAATATGGGCGCATAGTTACAAAAAAAAATCGCAACATTTACTAAAATGATGTTAAAAGCTCTTCTCTTCATATTGTTACCCCCTGCCCTTTCTGTCTCTCCTGGCCCAGGCTGCTTCAGGGTCCAAAGAACTGACAAGCAACAGAACACAATTACAGACAGTGCTGTGACAAAAGTAATCAAAGGGATAAGTATATTTCCAGGATTTATTTTCCAAATACTCAACAAGCTGCCCGTTATGACGACCCACATCAGACCACTGCAGGCCACCCTGAACCTCAGGGGCTTGAACCTGTGAAACACCAAATCACACAACATGACATGTTATTGGTATTAAACACAACCTCAGCGTTTTAGGCGAATTTAACTGGAAAGAGTCAATGTAATGAGTTACCTGAGGAAGGTCAAAGGGTGGACCACTGCAAAGTAACGCTCCACACAGATGCAACACTGGAACAGGGGACGGCCGATCCATAAAAATACCCAAAATTCCACGATGAGGGTCTGAACAACACTGCCAGTGTCATCATTGTCATATATACAGAATAATTGTAAAGGAATCACAAACATGAAAAGGGTGTCACACAGCGCGATATTTAGATTAAAATATTCAGCTGCCAACGAATCTGTGGTTCCGTGCATGATCAGCCACATCACCCATAGGTTGGCTGGGAGTCCAACTGCCATGTAAGGACCCAGCAAGGTGCCTCCAACAAATTTTGTGACAGGCATAATCATTGATGATAAGTTCTGACAATTTTGAAAGATTGAACCTGTGAAAGTGTTGTTGTGTTCTTGAAACGCGATCATCATCCCAAAGGCTCTTATTGTGGTCTTGAAAATAGTTTCACAGCTGACTTGGTGGATCCTCCGGCAATCTCACTGCTCAGCCCGACATTTTATCACTTGGTGTGCAAATTGAAATGACTAGTAGAAATGTACCTTAAAAAAACAAATACATATCATTAAACCTTAATCCTAATAATAGTAATAATATTAACACTACAATAATCTTTTTTCAATAAAAATAGATAAAAATAAAAATAAAAATAGATGCTGAGATTCACTTTACCACTTTTAGTTGTCCTGAAACACAGATTCTTAAAATGAAAAACGTTAGTGTGTTATGTTCCTGATGCCTCCTTTCTGGTCGAGCTCACCTCGTCATCTGACTCATATATCACAGCTCTCCACTTTCTCTTCACCTCTTGACAAGGCTTTTTGTGATAGCTAAAAAACACCATGCAAATACTGGAAGCAGAGGACATGAGGTATATAAATGAATTAAAAAGCCAATAATTTAATTATACAAAATACTTAGCACTTCAAACACAAAGCCAATCATATAATAGGTCTACGTTACTTCAACACTTGTCTCACAGCAGTTCGTGAAATAGTCACGAAATGTAATCAATTGATTCGTGTAAAAACAGAAATGTTTAATAAAACATAGGTTTTTACATTGTGAATAAAAAGCTGCAGCATTCAGGAAATGTTTGAACTCATGGCCAATAGTAGTGACGCCTAATGAAAATATAAACATGGATGAGTTTTTCAAGGACTTGCTTTGAAACAAATCTTCAATTTTATTTCTTTATTTTCTTTTAGTTTTCAGTGATAGATTCAATTACTTTAAATCTTTCCTCTTTGGCACCGAAACCAATCATTTTAGTTTGATCTTTATTCAACTGGAGAGAACAGAGGGACATGCAGTCATTGTTTGATTAATCTACTTGTTTGGTGGATCAATCAGACCATATATTCCTGTTGATAATGCTGATAATGCGCTTCAAATGCAAACCTTGATGAATACTGCTGGTGCTGGATTCTCTTAAAAGTGAATCTACCTCGTGAGATCTGTCCTCTCCTGGATTGCACTTTGTTATTTGAGGATCCTCTACATGGTTGTGGTGGGTGATATTGTTGTTTTTCATAATTTGTAAAAGTAGGAACATATAAATGGTAAGCAGAAGTGAACCAATAATTGGCCCTTGAGGAACCCCATATGTACTATTTGGACCCCCAGTCTGGGTGATAGATAACCACTCATGTGGTCAGTAAGCACTAAACTTTATCTGAAACTGATCACTTTTGGATGATGTTGGTTGAATGTTAGATGTATTATTATTTTAATTCACATCTCCTGTCACAGTCTGCCTTCTCCTCACCTGTCTGCTCATCAAGCCAACTCTGTTCACCTGTTCACGCGGCCTCGAATCAGCAATCAAGAGAGTTCATAAGTCTTTCCTCACCATTCACCCGTTGCCAGACTGTTCTTTGTTTTTTCATGCAAGTCTCTCCAGCGTTATTCGGATTGCTCTCCCGGTTTTGACCCTGCCTGTTCCTGACCATCTCATCTCGTCGCCTCCCCGGATATCAGCTCAGCCTTCCGTCCCGACCCCGAGCTCTCCCCTGGTATGTTTGCCGGCTCTGATTTTTGTGTGTCACAAGAATACAAGTCATTAACCAACAATACCTGCCTTCTAGTGTGCTGCAATTGGGTCCAACCACTGCCCGTTGCATCTCCTTTGTTTAATTCAATTATCAGTTTTGTACTTTTTGGCTCTTTCATGACTTACAGTTATGCACTGCAGTGAGTGAGCTGTTCACTAAAATAATGTAATCAATGCTGACTACATATCTATTTTTTATCAGCTTATTTGTGGAAATTAGTCTGAAGTTATCGAATGCCAATGAAATGTAGATGCGCAATGTGACCCCTTTATTAACACGCTTTTGACAAATAAAAACCACAGGGTGAGGGACTTATTTAAAGATGAGATGGCGCTTGTCAATCACTGCAGAGAAATCCAGCTGTTACAGCAGCAAAAGGAACTGTGCATACTAAACAAGTGGAACTACATTTTACTTTTCTTACATTCACATAACCTCTTGCTAAATATACCAGAATATATTAAGAAGCACAGAGGTTAAAGGTTTAGTTGAATAAACCTATACCCTTATCTTCAGACGTGAATACACAAACATAACATCAATGTTTACAAATTCAATCCTAAATACAAACAGCTACAGCAAGCCTCTAACTACTTTTATGGAGAATTTATTCATTTTACATACGTCTACCAAGACTATCTAAGAGGGGCCAGTTGGGTAAAAATGGTTCATGCATACAAGTGACAAATAATAATTCCTTGTATGAAGATGTTTAAAACCACCCACGTCCTACACAGGTCAGCTTCCCAGCTTTGTGCAGGTAAAGTAATGGTTGGAAAATCCCACAAAAAACTGCTAGTTGTTGAGCTAATGCATATATACTATGAAAGAGATTGAGAAATATATTCATCAAAGACAGGACCACCAACATGGGCACATAATTAACCAAAAAAATTGCAAGATTTACTAAAATGATGTTGAATGCTCTTCTTTTCGTTTTGTTACCCCCTGTCCTTTTTGTCTCTCCTGGCCCAAGCTGCTTTAAGGTCCAAAGAACTGACAAGCAACAGAACACAATTACAGATAGTGCTGTAGCAAAATAAATTGCTGGACCAATTATTTGGTCAAGAGTCATTGCCCAAACACTTGATAAGATGAGAGTTATGATGAACCACATGAGACCATTGCAGGCCACTCTGAACCTCAGGGGCTTGAACCTGTAAAAGATCACATCACACAAAACACAAATTGATTGTTATTGAATTATTTACCTCAGTGTTTTAGCCTAATTCAACTGGAAACGGTCAACGTTATGAGTTACCTGAGGAAGGTCAAAGGGTGGACGACTGCCAAGTAACGCTCCACACAGATGCAACACTGGAACAGGGGACGGCCGAACCATGAAAACGCCCAAAGTACCTTCAGCATGGTTAGAAAAATGTGACTGGCAGGGCCATATCCGCTTAAGCAGTATAAATGGATGGGAATCGCAAACATGAAAACGGTGTCACAAAGTGCCATATTTAGATAAAATAAATCAGCTGCCAATGTTCCTTTGGTTCCGTGCGTGATCAGCCACATCACCCATAGGTTGGCTGGGAGTCCCACCGCCAGGTAAGAACCCAGCAAGGTGTCTCCCACAATGTGTGCAAAAGGCATTAATAATAGTGATGCCGTCTGACAATTTTCAAAGTGTGAAGCTGTGTGAGAGCTTGAGTTGTCAGAGAAAGTGTTGTTGTGATCTTGAAAACCGATCATCTTCCCAAAGGCTCTTGTTGTTATCTTGAAAATAGTTTCACAGCTGACTTGGTGGATCCTCCGGCAATCTCACTGCTCAGCCTGACAAAAGTAATACTACTACAATAATCCTTTTTCAATAAAAATAGATGCTGAAAATGACTACCAGTTTTTGTTGTTCTGAAACACAGATTCTTAAAATGTAAAATACATCTTTAGTGTGTTACGTTGCTGATGCCTCCTTTCTGGTCAAGTTCACCTCACATCTAACTCATGGATCACAGCTCTCCACTTTCTCTTCACCTCAGAACAAGGCTTTTTGTGATAGCTAAACAAACAGCATGCAAATACTGGTAACAGTGGACATAGGCTATACAAATTAATTATAAAACAAATAATTCAATTGTACAAATGATTTAGCCCTTCAAACACAAAGGCCAATCATATAGTAGGTCTATGTTACACAGGCATGACCCAGGAGTCACATGTAACGGACAATCATTAAAAGAACATTTTTAAAATAGAAATGTTAAATAAAACATAGGTTTTTACATTGTGAATAAAAAGCTGCAGCATTCAGAAAATGTTTGAGCTTATGGCCAATAGCAGTGACGCCTGATGAAAATATAGACATGGATGAGATTTTCCAGGACTTGTTTTGAAACAAATCTTAAATTTCTGCTATTTCTTTGTTTTCTTTTAGTTTTCAGTGATAGATTCAAAGACTTTAATTTTTTTTGTCCTTTTTGGCACCAAATCCAATCATTTTAGTTTGATCTTTATTCAACTGGAGAGAACAGAAGGACATACAGTCATTGTTTTGATTAATGTACTTGTTTGGTGGATCAATCAGACCATATTAATCTGTTGATAAAGCTGATAATGCGCTTCAAATGCAAACCTTGCTGGATACTGCTGGTGCTGGATTCTCTTAAAAGTGAATCTACCTTGTGAGATCTGTCCTCTCCTGGGTTGCACTTTGTTATTTGAGTATCCTCTTCATGGTTGTGGTGGGTGATATTGTTGTTTTTCATAATTTGTAAAAGTAGGAGCATATAAATGGTAAACAGAAGTGAACCAATAGTTGGCCCTTGAGGAACCCCATGTGTACTATTTGGGTCCTGGGTGATAGATAACCACTCATGTGGTTAGTAAGCCCTAAACTTACTGACCCTTATCTGAAACTGATCACTTTTGGATGATGTTGGTTGAATGTTGGATGTATTATTATTTTAATTCACATCTCCTGTCACAGTCTGCCTTCTCCTCACCTGTCTGCTCATCAAGCCAACTCTGTTCACCTGTTCACGCGGCCTCGAATCAGCAATCAAGAGAGTTCATAAGTCTTTCCTCACCATTCACCCGTTGCCAGACTGTTCTTTGTTTTTTCATGCAAGTCTCTCCAGCGTTATTCGGATTGCTCTCCCGGTTTTGACCCTGCCTGTTCCTGACCATCTCATCTCGTCGCCTCCCCGGATATCAGCTCAGCCTTCCGTCCCGACCCCGAGCTCTCCCCTGGTATGTTTGCCTGCTCTGATTTTTGTGTGTGACAAGAATAAAAGTCATTAACCAACAATACCTGCCTTCTAGTGTGCTGCAATTGGGTCCAACCACTGCCCGTTGCATCTCCTTTGTTTAATTCAATTCTCAGTTTTGTACTTTTTGGCTCTTTCATGACTTACAGTTATGCACTGCAGTGAGGGAACTGTTCACTAAAATAATGTAATCAATGCTGACTACATATCTATTTTTTATCAGCTTATTTGTGGAAATTAGTCTGAAGTTATCGAACGCCAATGAAATGTAGATGCGCAATGTGACCCCTTTATTAACACGCTTTTGACAAATAAAAACCACAGGGTGAGGGACTTATTTAAAGATGAGATGGCGCTTGTCAATCACTGCAGAGAAATCCAGCTGTTACAGCAGCAAAAGGAACTGTGCATACTAAACAAGTGGAACTACATTTTACTTTTCTTACATTCACATAACCTCTTGCTAAATATACCAGAATATATTAAGAAGCACAGAGGTTAAAGGTTTAGTTGAATAAACCTATACCCTTATCTTCAGACGTGAATACACAAACATAACCTCAATGTTTACAAATTCAATCCTAAATACAAACAGCTACAGCAAGCCTCTAACTACTTTTATGGAGAATTTATTCATTTTACATACGTCTACCAAGACTATCTAAGAGGGTAAAAATGGTTCATGCATACAAGTGACAAATAATAATTCCTTGTATGAAGATGTTTAAAACCACCCACGTCCTACACAGGTCAGCTTCCCAGCTTTGTGCAGGTAAAATAATGGTTGGAAAATCCCACAAAAAACTGCTAGTTGTTGAACTAATGCATATATACTATGAAAGAGATTGAGAAATATATTCATCAAAGACAGGACCACCAACATGGGCACATAATTAACCAAAAAAATTGCAAGATTTACTAAAATGATGTTGAATGCTCTTCTTTTCGTTTTGTTACCCCCTGTCCTTTTTGTCTCTCCTGGCCCAAGCTGCTTTAAGGTCCAAAGAACTGACAAGCAACAGAACACAATTACAGATAGTGCTGTAGCAAAATAAATTGCAGGACCAATTATTTGGTCAAGAGTCATTGCCCAAACACTTGATAAGATGAGAGTTATGATGAACCACATGAGACCATTGCAGGCCACTCTGAACCTCAGGGGCTTGAACCTGTAAAAGATCACATCACACAAAACACAATTTGATTGTTATTGAATTATTTACCTCAGTGTTTTAGCCTAATTCAACTGGAAACGGTCAATGTTATGAGTTACCTGAGGAAGGTCAAAGGGTGGACGACTGCCAAGTAACGCTCCACACAGATGCAACACTGGAACAGGGGACGGCCGACCCATGAAAACACCCAAAGTTCCTTCAGCATGGTTAGAAAAATGTGACTGGCAGGGCCATATCTGCTTATGCAGTATAAATGGATGGGAATCGCAAACATGAAAACGGTGTCACAAAGTGCCATATTTAGATAAAACAAATCAGCTGCCAATGTTCCTTTGGTTCCGTGCGTGATCAGCCACATCACCCATAGGTTGGCTGGGAGTCCCATCGCCAGGTAAGAACCCAGCAAGGTGCCTCCCACAATGTGTGCAAAAGGCATTAATAATAGTGATGCCGTCTGACAATTTTCAAAGTGTGAAGCTGTGTGAGAGCTTGAGTTGTCAGAGAAAGTGTTGTTGTGATCTTGAAAACCGATCATCTTCCCAAAGGCTCTTGTTGTTATCTTGAAAATAGTTTCACAGCTGACTTGGTGGATCCTCCGGCAATCTCACTGCTCAGCCTGACAATAGTAATACTACTACAATAATCCTTTTTCAATAAAAATAGATGCTGAAAATGACTACCAGTTTTTGTTGTTCTGAAACACAGATTCTTAAAATGTAAAATACATCTTTAGTGTGTTATGTTGCTGATGCCTCCTTTCTGGTCAATTTCACCTCACATCTAACTCATGGATCACAGCTCTCCACTTTCTCTTCATCTCAGGACAAGGCTTTTTGTGACAGCTAAACAAACAGCATGCAAATACTGGTAACAGTGGACATAGGCTATACAAATGAATTAGAAAACAAATAATTCAATCGTACAAATGATTTAGCCCTTCAAACACAAAGGCCAATCATATAGTAGGTCTATGTTACACAGGCATGACCCAGGAGTCACATGTAAAGGACAATCATTAAAAGAACATTTTTTCAAATAGAAATGTTAAATAAAACATAGGTTTTTAAATTGTGAATAAAAAGCTGCAGCATTCAGAAAATGTTTGAGCTTATGGCCAATAGCAGTGACGCCTGATGAAAATATAGACATGGATGAGATTTCCAGGACTTGCTTTGAAACAAATCTTAAATTTTTGCTATTTCTTTGTTTTCTTTTAGTTTTCAGTGATAGATTCAAATAATTTAATTTTTTTGTCCTTTTTGGCACCAAAACCAATCATTTTAGTTTGATCTTTAGTCAACTGGAGAGAACAGAAGGACATACAGTCATTGTTTTGATTAATGTACTTGTTTGTGGATCAATCAGACCATATTAACCTGTTGATAAAGCTGATAATGCGCTTCAAATGCAAACCTTGCTGGATACTGCTGGTGCTGGATTCTCTTAAAAGTGAATCTACCTTGTGAGATCTGTCCTCCCCTGGGTTGCACTTTGTTATTTGAGTGTCCTTTACATGGTTGTGGTGGGTGATATTATTGTTTTTCATAATTTGTAAAAGTAGGAAGATATAAATTGTAAACAGAAGTGAACCAATAATTGGCCCTTGAGGAACCCCATGTGTACTATTTGGGTCCTGGGTGATAGATAACCACTCATGTGGTTAGTACGCCCTAAACTTACTGACCCTTATCTGTAACTGATCACATTTGGATGATGTTGGTTGAATGTTAGATGTATTATTATTTTAATTCACATCTCCTGTCACAGTCTGCCTTCTCCTCACCTGTCTGCTCATCAAGCCAACTCTGTTCACCTGTTCACGCGGCCTCGAATCAGCAATCAAGAGAGTTCATAAGTCTTTCCTCACCATTCACCCGTTGCCAGACTGTTCTTTGTTTTTTCATGCAAGTCTCTCCAGCGTTATTCGGATTGCTCTCCCGGTTTTGACCCTGCCTGTTCCTGACCATCTCATCTCGTCGCCTCCCCGGATATCAGCTCAGCCTTCCGTCCCGACCCCGAGCTCTCCCCTGGTATGTTTGCCTGCTCTGATTTTTGTGTGTGACAAGAATAAAAGTCATTAACCAACAATACCTGCCTTCTAGTGTGCTGCAATTGGGTCCAACCACTGCCCGTTGCATCTCCTTTGTTTAATTCAATTCTCAGTTTTGTACTTTTTGGCTCTTTCATGACTTACAGTTATGCACTGCAGTGAGTGAGCTGTTCACTAAAATAATGTAATCAATGCTGACTACATATCTATTTTTTATCAGCTTATTTGTGGAAATTAGTCTGCAGTTATCGAATGCCAATGAAATGTAGATGCGCAATGTGACCCCTTTATTAACACGCTTTTGACAAATAAAAACCACAGGGTGAGGGACTTATTTAAAGATGAGATGGCGCTTGTCAATCACTGCAGAGAAATCCAGCTGTTACAGCAGCAAAAGGAACTGTGCATACTAAACAAGTGGAACTACATTTTACTTTTCTTACATTCACATAACCTCTTGCTAAATATACCAGAATATATTAAGAAGCACAGAGGTTAAAGGTTTAGTTGAATAAACCTATACCCTTATCTTCAGACGTGAATACACAAACATAACCTCAATGTTTACAAATTCAATCCTAAATACAAACAGCTACAGCAAGCCTCTAACTACTTTTATGGAGAATTTATTCATTTTACATACGTCTACCAAGACTATCTAAGAGGGTAAAAATGGTTCATGCATACAAGTGACAAATAATAATTCCTTGTATGAAGATGTTTAAAACCACCCACGTCCTACACAGGTCAGCTTCCCAGCTTTGTGCAGGTAAAGTAATGGTTGGAAAATCCCACAAAAAACTGCCAGATTTTGAGCTATTGAAAATATACTATAAAAGAGAACTGTATTTCTGAAATACAGGACCACCAGCATGGGCACATAATTAACCAAAAAAATTGCAAGATTTACTAAAATGATGTTGAATGCTCTTCTTTTCGTTTTGTTACCCCCTGTCCTTTTTGTTTCTCCTGGCCCAAGCTGCTTTAAGGTCCAAAGAACTGACAAGCAACAGAACACAATTACAGATAATGCTGTAGCAAAATAAATTGCAGGACCAATTATTTGGTCAAGAGTCATTGCCCAAACACTTGATAAGCTGAGAGTTATGATGAACCACATGAGACCACTGCAGGCCACTCTGAACCTCAGGGGTTTGAACCTGTAAAAGATCACATCACACAACACAACATTTGATTGTTATTGAATTATTTACCTCAGTGTTTTAGGCTAATTTAACTGGAAACGGTCAATGTTATGAGTTACCTGAGGAAGGTCAAAGGGTGAACGACTGCCAAGTAACGCTCCACACAGATGCAACACTGGAACAGGGGACGGCCGACCCATGAAAGCGCCCAAAGTTCCTTCAGCATGGTTAGAAAAATGTGACTGGCAGGGCCATATCCGCTTATGCAGTATAAATGGAAGGGAATCGCAAACATGAAAACGGTGTCGCAAAGAACCATATTTAGATAAAATAAATCAGCTGCCAATGAGTCTGTGGTTCCGTGCGTGATCAGCCACATCACCCATAGGTTGGCTGGGAGTCCCACCGCCAGGTAAGAACCCAGCAAGATGCGTCCCACAATGTGTGCAAAAGGCATTAATAATAGTGATGCCGTCTGACAATTGTCAAAGTGTGAAGCTGTGGGAGAGCTTGAGTTGTCAGAGAAAGTGTTGTTGTGATCTTGAAAACCGATCATCTTCCCAAAGGCTCTTGTTGTTATCTTGAAAATAGTTTCACAGCTGACTTGGTGGATCCTCCGGCAATCTCACTGCTCAGCCTGACAATAGTAATACTACTACAATAATCCTTTTTCAATAAAAATAGATGCTGAAAATGACTACCAGTTTTTGTTGTTCTGAAACACAGATTCTTAAAATGTAAAGTACATTTTTAGTGTGTTACGTTGCTGATGCCTCCTTTCTGGTCAAGTTCACCTCACATCTAACTCATGGATCACAGCTCTCCACTTTCTCTTCACCTCAGGACAAGGCTTTTTGTGATAGCTAAACAAACAGCATGCAAATACTGGTAACAGTGGACATAGGCTATACAAATTAATTATAAAACAAATAATTCAATTGTACAAATGATTTAGCCGTTCAAACACAAAGGCCAATCATATAGTAGGTCTATGTTACATAGGCATGACCCCGGAGTCACATGTAACGGACAATCATTAAAAGAACATTTTTAAGATAGAAATGTTAAATAAAACATAGGTTGTGAATAAACCCCATAGGTTATTCACATTGTGAATAAAAAGCTGCAGCATTCAGAAAATGTTTGAGCTTATGGCCAATAGCAGTGACGCCTGATGAAAATATAGACATGGATGAGTTTTAGCGCGATCTTTTCCTATAAAAGATGCTCTTTGTTTCTCGATTCACAGATGCGTCCGTGTCCGACGCGCTCCAGCTTTGTTAAATGTTTTTCAATAATCATGAACTCCACACACTTCTTTCTTCTGATTGGGTTATTTATTTCCAACAAAAAACAACTTCCAACTTAGGGAATTCTTACCGCAGCATGGAGTGACAGACAGATCAGTTGATTACTTTCTTTTCCATTTTTCCAACAAAACAAACAAACAATGCTTGGCAGCGGTCTAAAACTGTATGGCTGCTTGCTTGAAACCGAGAGAGCCCGCCGGCCCCAATAGCCAACCCTTATATAGCCTGGTGCTGCAGTCACCTGTCTATTAAGAGTAGGCGGAGGTGCGAATAGACATTAATCATGCACAGCTGCACATCAGCTTCTAATAAACAAAATCAACCATAATTTCATAACTTATCATTATTATCAATTCAACTAATAATTCAAACCAGAATGTTTCATGTTCACATCTCATAATTAATCAGATAAATAATAATAGTAAAATAATTAATCAAAAACATAAATCAAGCATTTGGCTCCAACAATGAGATTTTCCAGGACTTGCTTTGAAACAAATCTTAAATTTTTGCTATTTCTTTGTTTTCTTTTAGTTTTCAGTGATAGATTCAAAGACTTAAATTTTTTTGTCCTTTTTGGCACCAAATCCAATCATTTTAGTTTGATCTTTATTCAACTGGAGAGAACAGAAGGACATACAGTCATTGTTTTGATTAATGTACTTGTTTGGTGGATCAATCAGACCATATTAATCTGTTGATAAAGCTGATAATGCGCTTCAAATGCAAACCTTGCTGGATACTGCTGGTGCTGGATTCTCTTAAAAGTGAATCTACCTCGTGAGATCTGTCCTCTCCTGGATTGCACTCTGTTATTTGAGTATCCTCTTCATGGTTGTGGTGGGTGATATTGTTGTTTTTCATAATTTGTAAAAGTAGGAGCATATAAATGGTAAACAGAAGTGAACCAATAGTTGGCCCTTGAGGAACCCCATGTGTACTATTTGGGTCCTGGGTGATAGATAACCACTCATGTGGTTAGTAAGCCCTAAACCTACTGACCCTTATCTGAAACTGATCACTTTTGGATGATGTTGGTTACCTATACCCTTAACTTCAGATGTGAATACACAAACATAACATCAATGTTTACAAATTCAATCCTAAATACAAACAGCTACAGCAAGCCTCTAACTACTTTTATGGAGAATTTATTCATTTTACATACGTCTACCAAGACTATCTAAGAGGGGCCAGTTGGGTAAAAATGGTTCATGCATACAAGTGACAAATAATAATTCCTTGTATGAAGATGTTTAAAACCACCCACGTCCTACACAGGTCAGCTTCCCAGCTTTGTGCAGGTAAAATAATGGTTGGAAAATCCCACAAAAAACTGCTAGTTGTTGAACTAATGCATATATACTATGAAAGAGATGAGAAATATATTCATCAAAGACAGGACCACCAACATGGGCACATAATTAACCAAAAAAATTGCAAGATTTACTAAAATGATGTTGAATGCTCTTCTTTTCGTTTTGTTACCCCCTGTCCTTTTTGTCTCTCCTGGCCCAAGCTGCTTTAAGGTCCAAAGAACTGACAAGCAACAGAACACAATTACAGATAGTGCTGAAGGAAAATAAATTGCAGGACCAATTATTTGGTCAAGAGTCATTGCCCAAACACTTGATAAGATGAGAGTTATGATGAACCACATGAGACCATTGCAGGCCACTCTGAACCTCAGGGGCTTGAACCTGTAAAAGATCACATCACACAAAACACAATTTGATTGTTATTTAATTATTTACCTCAGTGATTTAGCCTAATTCAACTGGAAACGGTCAATGTTATGAGTGATTAATGACCTGAGTTATGAATGAGTTATGAATGATCTGAGGAAAGTCAAAGGGTGGACGACTGCCAAGTAACGCTCCACGCAGATGCAACACTGGAACAGGGGACGGCCGATCCATACACACACCCAAAGTTCCTTCAGCATGGTTGCAAAAATGTCACCGGCAGGGCCATATCCGCCTATGCAGTATAAATGGATGGGAATCGCCAACATGTAAAGGGTGTCACAAAGTGCCATATTTAGATAAAACAAATCGGCTGCCAATGTTCCTTTGGTTCCGTGCGTGATCAGCCACATCACCCATAGGTTGGCTGGGAGTCCCATCGCCAGGTAAGAACCCAGCAAGGTGTCTCCCACAATGTGTGCAAAAGGCATAAATAATAGTGATGGCTTCTGACAATTTGAAAGGAGTGAAGCTGTCTGAGAGCTTGAGTTGTCAGAGAAAGTGTTGTTGTGATCTTGAAAAGCGATCATCTTCCCAAAGGCTCTTGTTGTTATCTTGAAAAAAGTTTCACAGCTGACTTGGTGGATCCTCCGGCAATCTCACTGCTCAGCCCGACATTTTATCACTTGGTGTTGAAAATCAAAATGACTAGTTGAAATGTATCTTAAAAAACAAATACACATTATTAAACTTTAATACTAATAATAGTAATACCACTACAATAATCCTTTTTCAATAAAAAATAGATGCTGAAAATGACTTTACCAGTTTTTGTTCTGAAACACAGATTCTTAAAATGTAAAATTCAACTTTAGTGTGTTATGTTGCTGATGCCTCCTTTCTGGTCGAGCTCACCTCAACATCTGACTCATGGATCACAGCTCTCCACCTTCTCTTCACCTCAGGACAAGGCTTTTTGTGATAGCTAAACAAACAGCATGCAAATATTGGAAACAGAGGACATGAGCTATACAAATGAATTAGAAAACAAATAATTCAATTGCACAAATGATTTAGCCCTTCAAACACAAAGGCCAATCATATAGTAGGTCTATGTTACATAGGCATGACCCAGGAGTCATATGTGAAGGACAATCATGAAAATAACATTTTTAAAATAGAAATGTTAAATAAAACACAGGTTTTTACATTGTGAATAAAAAGCAGCATTCAGAAAATGTTCACACATCACTGATGATGTGTCCAGGTTGCACCATGAGGTGTATTATAGTACTAACCCAGTATGGCAATGCCATTGACTTCCAGGAAGAGACTGGATGACAACCCCGAAAGTGTGGTGACAACTGGAGAGACAGTCGACAGCCCGGAAAGACGGCAACCGGGGCAGGGAGGGGTAGCATCCCAAGCTGCAGCTCTCGCAAGGGAGCACCCAAACATCGCTACGAAGAACCCTAAAGAGACATACCCCCAGGGGCGCCCGAGAGGGGGGGAGAATGAGCGCCCCGAACGGACGGATTTTCTGGAAACGACCCCTGCGAATGGACTTTTGACTACGAGTGCAGTCTGCAAATGTGGCAAGGTCTGCAAAAACCCGACAGGTCTAAAGATACATCAGACCAAGATGGGATGCCTAAGGAAACCTGTGGCGCAACGCACAGTGCCAGTACCCTGTACGGCACCTGATGAGACGGAGGAGGATCCAGGCCCGGACGCTCACCACAGTGCCCAGAACCTCCAAGCACCACAGGCGCAACCCCAAAGCAGACCGTCAGAGCATCGTCGGATATTGTGGCCCGCTGCCAACAAGGAGTCAGAGTGGCAACAGTTTGATGAAGATGTTGATACAGCCCTGGAAGCAGCCAAGGGTGATGTGGACCAGAGGCTCAAGACAATGAGCACGTTCATAATAAGCATTGCATCAGACAGGTTTGGCATCAAGGAACAACGCGCCACCAAGACTACAACTGCAGCACCATTTCCAAATCGGCGAGAGATCAGGATTTCCCAGCTCAGACAAGAGCTGAGGGTACTCAGGAGCCAGTACAGGAAGGCGGGCGATGATGAGAAGGCAGCCTTAGCAGAACTGAGGGGTGTGGTAAGGGGAAGGCTACTCACCCTTCGACGTGCCGAGTGGCACAGGAAGAAAGGCAAGGAGAAGGCCCGCAAGCGCAGCGCCTTCATTGCAAATCCATTTGGATTCACAAAGAAGCTGCTGGGAGAGAAACGCAGTGGTCAGCTCTCAACATCAACCGCCACATCAGGAACACCTACAGCGACGGCATGAGAGAGCAAGACCTTGGCCACTGCGCGGCCCTCATATGCCCACCAGAACCCTGCACCCTGTTTAACATCAGCGAACCCACCCTGAAGGAAGTTAAAGAGGTCATCAAATCTGCCCGAACAGCATCAGCACCAGGCCCAAGTGGAGTCCCTTACAAGGTCTTCAAGCAGTGTCCCCGTCTGTTGGAGCGTCTGTGGAAGATCTTCAGAGTGATCTGGAGAAGAGGGAAGGTACCTCAGCAGTGGAGGTACGCAGAGGGAGTATGGATTCCCAAGGAGGAGAATGCAAAGAACATCGAGCAGTTCAGGACAATCTCCCTCCTTAGTGTTGAGTGCAAGACCTTCTTCAAGATTGTTTCCAATCGCCTCATGGGATTTCTCCTGAAGAACACCTATATTGACACCTCGGTGCAGAAGGGAGGAGTCCCAGGAGTTCCAGGGTGTATCGAACACACTGGCGTGGTAACACAGCTGATCCGTGAGGCGCGAGAGAGCAGAGGTGATTTGGCAGTGCTGTGGCTAGACCTCACCAACGCTTACGGATCAATTCCACACAAGCTGGTGGAATTGTCCCTGGGTAGATACCACGTCCCGGAGAAGGTCCGCAATCTCATCCTCGACTACTATAACAACTTTAGTCTGAGGGTGTCCTCTGGCACTTCAACATCAGATTGGCATCGTCTGGAGAAAGGCATCATTACAGGCTGCACAATCTCTGTGTCCTTGTTTGCACTGGCCATGAACATGCTTGTGAAGTCTGCGGAGGTGGAGTGCAGAGGCCCTTTGTCCAGATCCGGCTCCCGGCAACCCCCAATTAGAGCATTTATGGATGATCTCACGGTGACCACAACATCAGTGCCTGGATGCAGATGGCTCCTTCAAGGCCTTGATCGACTCATTAGTTGGGCAAGAATGAGTTTCAAGCCCACTAAGTCCAGGTCCTTAGTCTTGAAGAAAGGAAAGGTAACCGACCGCTTCCGCTTCAGTCTGGGAGACACAAAAATTCCAACTGTGTCAGAAAAGCCTGTGAAGAGCTTGGGCAAGATCTTCACCAGCGATCTGAAGGACACCGCTGCGCGTCAAGCTACCAGCGATAACCTCAACACGTGGCTCTCAGCTGTGGACAAGTCAGGACTTCCTGGGAAGTTCAAAGCCTGGATCTATCAGCACGGCATCCTGCCTCGCCTCCTCTGGCCGCTGCTGATGTATGAATTCCCAATGACCACCGTGGAGGCTTTTGAGAGGAAGATCAGCTCCTCCCTGCGCAGGTGGCTCGGCCTGCCACGGAGCCTAAGCAGCGTTGCTTTGTTTGGGCACAACACCAAGCTGCAGCTTCCTTTCAGCAGTCTAGCAGAGGAGTTCAAGGTTTCCCGGGCCAGGGAAGTCCTGCTCTACAGAGATTCAGCAGACGGAAAGGTAGCTTCAGCAGGTGTGGAGGTCAGAACAGGAAGGAAGTGGCGTGCCCAGGATGCGGTGGAGCGGGCAGAGGCGAGGCTGCGGCACAGCACCCTGGTGGGGACCGTGGCTACTGGTCGGGCTGGACTGGGTAGCAACCCAAAACCATGCTACGGCAGAGCCAGAGGAAGGGAGAGGCGAAAGCTTGTCCAGGAGGAGGTTCGCGCCGAGGTGGAGGAGGCTCGCTTCAGCAAATCGGTGGGCATGAGCAAGCAGGGAGCCTGGACCAAGTGGGAGCACGCAGTTGGCCGTAAGATCACCTGGACTGAACTCTGGAAGGCGGAGCCACACCAGTTTAAGTTCTTGGTCAAATCAATTTATGACGTCCTCCCGAGTCCTGCCAACCTGTTTACCTGGGGCCTAACAGACTCACCGGCTTGCCAGCTCTGTCAGAAAAGAGGTTCATTAGAACATATCCTCAGCAGTTGCTCTAAGGCCTTGGGAGATGGCAGGTATCGCTGGCGCCATGACCAGGTCCTGCGGGCAATAGCAGACACCATCTGCACTGGCATCAACACCAGTAAGCGGCAACACCCAACCAAGAGCACGATCACCTTTGTCCGAACAGGGGAGAAACCTCAACCCTCCAAGAAAACCCAGGGGGGCCTGCTCACAACAGCAAGGGATTGGCAGCTCCTGGTTGACCTAGGCAGGCAGTTGCGATTCCCGGACATCATCGCAACCACGACACTCCGGCCAGACATGGTCTTGATGTCCGGAGCCAGCAAGCAGGTGGTGCTCCTTGAGCTAACTGTCCCCTGGGAAGACAGAATGGAGGAAGCGCAGGAGAGGAAGAGAGCGAAGTACGCCGACCTTGTGGTTGAGTGTCGGAGGAATGGGTGGAAGGCCCGCTGCGAGCCTATTGAGGTGGGCTGCAGGGGTCTTGCAGGTAAGTCCCTACACCGGGTCCTGGGGCTCCTTGGGATCTGTGGACTGCATAGAAGAAGAGCCATCAAGAACATCCTGGAAGCAGCTGAGAAGGCTTCACGTTGGCTCTGGATGAAGAGGGGGGAGGCGTGGCGTAGTGCGCTACCTGGACACAAGTCGGGGGACTGATCACCCCTGGCTGGGTCGCCCGGGTGAGGGTGTCTGATGAAGACCCGAAACACCCTATGACCCTGGGAGCATCACTGATGATGTGTCCAGGTTGCACCATGAGGTGTATTATAGTACTAATGTTTGAGCCTATGGCCATTTGATGGCTGATGAAAATATAGACATGGATGAGATTTTCCAGGACTTGCTTTGAAACGAATCTTCAATTCTTGCTATTTCTTTTTCTTTTAGCTTTCAGTGATAGAGATTCAATGCCTTTAAAATCAATAATTTAAGTTGCATCTTTATTTAACTGAAGAGAACAACAGAGGGCCATGCAGTGATTGTTTTGATTAATGCACTTGTTTGGTGGATCATTCAGACCATATATTCTCACCTGTTGATAAAGCTATGTAAATGCATTTGAAATGCAAACCTTGCTAGATACTGCTGGTGCTTGATTCTCTTAAAAGTGAATCTATGTTATGTGATCTGTCCTCCCCTAGGTCACACTATGTTATTTGAGTGTCCTTTACATGGTTGTGATGGGTGAAATTGTTGTTTTTCATGATTTGTAAAAGTAGGAACATATACATGGTAAACAGAAGTGAACCAATAATTGGCCCTTGAGGAACCCCATGTGTACTATTTGGACCCCCAGTCTGGGTGATAGATAACCACTCATGTGGTCAGTAAGCCCTAAATTTACTGACCCTTATCTGAAACTTCATCCAAAACTGAAAATCACTTTTGGATGATGTTGCTTGAATGCCGGATGTATTTTTCATTTGATTTACTTCTCCTTTGGGTGACAGTTCATCTTTGTCCATCACTATATAGATTTCTCCTTGGCGTATGCCACCGCTGCCTTGTTGTGATGTTGTGCAGATATTCCCGTTTCCACCTACTCCAGAACTGTTCTGCTAGAAACTGTACACGATGCCATCTTTTTGTTCCGTACAAGTCCTCTCTAGGGAATGTGCCTGGTGGAGGGAGTGCTGTATTGGACTTCATCAGATGATTAGGGGTGAGTGGTTCGAGGCTGGCGGGCCGGTTAAGAGTGTTAAGTTATCCACAGTTAAGTTATCCCCAGTGAGGTCTTTATGTGGCGTTCCCACACGCCCCCTGCGTGACTGGAGTGGGGTGCATTCATGACAAAGTCACACTGTTTTTGTGACAGACATGTGCTCAGTCTCAGTATGTCAAGCTCTTGTAAAGCTGTCTTGAATTCATTCTTAGCACCCACAAAATTAGTGCAGCAATGAAGCATCGCAGGGCGTTGATGAAGGTGTCGGTGGACATCCTCTTAACATCTCGATGTGAATGGCTCGTGAGCAATAGCAGGTAAACAGCAGGCCGTATCGTTTGTGCTGTTTTCTTCCCTGTGTAGTCGTGAAAGGACCGAAGCAATCCATCCCACAATATGTGAAAGGGGCGGAGGGCTTTACGTGTTCTACAGGTTAAGTCACTCATTCTTTGATCCTCTGCAGCTCTCCTGAGTTTACAACAAATCACACACTGATGGATGTATGACGCTTCTGCTATGCTCAATCCCGGAATCCAATGTCCACTGGCTCTAATTTCATTGATAGCGAATCCTTTCCCTTGATGTTTTGTCTTTTCATGGTTGTGAGCTATTATTAACTTTGTCACATGGTGCTCTTTGGGAATGACAATTGGATGCTTGAAAGAGTCAGTGAGTGACCAGTGGCAGAGTCATGGCGGGCCTTTCCTATCACTAGTGAGCAGTGAATCTCTGCCTTCTTGTTCTTGACTCTCAGATGAGAGCATTGCCCGTATCCGCTGGTGCTCACATCTGAGAAGTGGTGTAATTCGGTTTCTATGACTTCTCTGAAGTTAGCAGGTAAGTAACAGCGAGCTATGTTTATTTTCTGTAGGTTGATGAAGTCACATTGCCAAGTCTCCCACCGTGGCTTAAGGCCCAATCTCAATTCTCTATCTTACCCCTTCCCCTTCCCCTTGCCCCTTCCCCTTCCCCTACGTCTTGGCCCTTGAAACAGAGGGTTAAGGGCTAGGGGTAAAAACATGCCCCTATGAATGGAGACAACACTCGTTACTGTTGCGTCATCATACATCTTTTTCAGTTATTCCGGTTTTGAATTTCATTGATGTTCAGAAACAATGTCTTTGTTAACCAACATTTCTCTTTATTTACAATTATGAATGGCTACAACATTGAACGCATGACTCCCACGCAGCGTATTTTGATTTCAGACATTTCTGCTCGTTTTCGTGCCGAAAACGTATCAGCTGCCGGGTTTCCTCCGGCGTTCCTGTGTGAAAAAGGACGATATATGTAAAGCACGTATCGATGTCTCTAATTGTCTACACTGATATCAAACGGAATTCGCTGCTAATTAAGTTTTGTAAACTAGACATGCATAGAGTTCATTGCTAGTCAGAGAAATGCAGTTGTGCACTCAGCAATGTAACGTTAGCATATCGATTTTCAAAAAAGTTTTGATTAAGAATATGGTTGCAAATAGGTACAGGACTGTTTAGAGCACAAAACAATACTGTCGTAAATTTTAAATCAATTATTTCAGCCGAAAATACTTACATTTATGAGACTCTCGTGGAGATCTGGCCGCGATTGTTGCCGATTGCGCATTGTAATGGGTACCCCTTGGTTTCAAGTAAGCTCCCGATCTTACTTGGTTTCAAGGGGTGTCTACCCCTTCCCCTTGGCCCTACCCCTCGATCGAAATGAGAATTGAGATAGCCCTTCATCTCATGTGAACGCGCATAACCAAGGGGAAGGGGTAAGATAGAGAATTGAGATTGGTCCTAAGCCTCTCTGGCAGGGGTTCATCCCAGGCAGTGCCCTGGTTGCACATTTCTTGGAGGATTCTCTTCCCATTGAGGACATATGGCACGAGAAAGCCAAGAGAGTCATAGGTGACAGTAGACAATATGTGTCAAGTGTATTTTGACGCAATGGCTTCCCACAATTGATAAAGGAAGGACTTAACCAGACTCAGGATTTCACTCGTTCTTTTAGTTTATTTTTCCAGTAACCAAGGAAGGTGAAAAACCTTTAAACAAACAATAAAACAGATGTAAATAAAATACAGCATTCAGCATCAACCAAGGTAAGTACATTTCAATGCAAGTGCATTTTATTAAATAAAAAGTATATTTAAACATACATTAACTGTTGTTTCATTAAATATTAAAGTAGTGTAAATTTAGGAATTGACACAAACTTAACCATTTACTTTTAAATTAACCTGTTTTTGCCTTATGCTTTAACCTAAAGTATTTTATATAGATCATAATAGGAACATGTACTTCAATTTTTAACACTCGTATTTAATACTTATTTTTTACCTTAAATGAAATCAAGCATTTTAAACCGATCTTACTGTAGATTTTAACAACCATTTTAACATAAATACTCTTAATCAATTTATTAGTCATCCATATACGACGTAGACAGAGATACAGAGATCACACTCAAACAGTCCAGTGAAGACATGAGCTCACCGGTAGCCCTTTTGATTTGAGTCCTTTTTCCCATGCGTTCTGAGTTTGTGAAGTTTGTGAGTTGGCTTCTTTTTCTTTGTTTCTGCCGCCCTCCTCTGCCTTTTCCCCTGCCAAACGTGTGTGCCTTTGGCGTGTGCCGCTGATGAGCTAATTGTGCCCACCTGGTGAGGTGCGCCGCAGAGCAGCACGCACGCAGCAGCGCGCCCGCCGACACGCGCACACAGCAGCATGCACACAGCCGCTCCTCTAGCCAGATCGCCGCAACAATATGCCTCTATGTGTGGCTGGTTGGTCCTTTAAGGTGCTGTTGAATCTGAAGCTGTCCTCTTTTATACTCCATTGAATGCCTAAAGCTCGCTCTAGTGTGTCATTCAAAGTCAAGTCCTTTGTCTTTGACTCTGCTGCACACTCTGACGGGGGTAGACTCTGTAATACAGCTTTGTTGTTTGACACAAATTTGTGGAGACGGCGACCACCTTTGGCGCACATTTCTCTTGCCTCCTGTGCCAACTAAATGGCCTTTTCCACATAGTCAGTACTTGTGACTCCGACATCCACATAAAAGTCTTTTGCAACAAATTGGGCTCCTACTGGATAGGAGTGGCTGTGTTCTTTTGCCAGATATTTTAGTCCATAGTTTGCACACCCAGGGGATGACACCACACCAAAAAGGTGTACTTTCATACGATACTCCTGAGGTTGTGGGGTTGTATCTTCAACCTTCCACCAGCGGAACCGGAGGTAGTTGCGGTCTTCCTCATGGACGTGAAACTGATGAAACATTTTCTCTATATCACATAGAAGAGCAATGGGATGCTGTCTGAACCTTATAATGATGCCTGTTAGGTTATTGATCATGTCTGGCCTTGGGAGTAGGTGTTCATTTAGGCTCGTGCCACAGTATTTTGCAGAGCAGTCAAACACAACACGCAGTTTGTCCGGCTTCTGAGGATCATAGATTGCCGTGATGTCGATCACCTTGAGCTCCATCTGTAGGCACCTCTTCCACGTCACCCCTCTCTATGATTACCTTCATGTACATTTTGTAGTCTCTTTTGTATTTGTCGTCCCTGCTGAACTTCCACCATAGATGACTGAGCCTGATTTCAGCGAGCCTTTTGTTATCAGGTAGGGATGGCCGTTTTTTAAAAGGAAGAGGCATCTCATAATGTCTCTGGGCATTTTTCTTTATACCATCTTTGAGTTTGCTCAAGAACATAAGATCCTCTTGTGAGACAGTTTTGTCATCTCCTTTGGTGTCCTTAAAGTTTGACTCCAGGACGCTTTTCACATCCATTGGCGTTACTGGAGGGAGTTCCTTTACTGTGACACAGGCTGGATTGAGCAGCCTACAATGCTCCACCCTAAGTCTGTAAGTACGGCGTAAGGCTCATTGTCCGTTCCATCAATTATTTGTCTGGGTTTTATAGCTTTGGGACAGTTATACCCGATGAGGAGCCCCACATCACAGCTCAGAAGAGGTGGCATCTGATCTGCGAATGCTGCTAAATTAGGCCATTGTTTCGCTGTTTGATGGGTAGGTATGTGATCACGGTTCATGGGGATGCAGTCTTTTGTGTATGAAGGAGGAAGGTCAACGTAAACTCCTGAATTATAACCTGAGCTCTGACACAGAGTCCATCTACTCTTTCACTTTTCATTATCATGCTGTTGCCCATCATAGTAGTGAGTTTTAGTTGTACAGGTAAAGTGTTTGATTGTAATTCATCACTTACTTCTCTCTCAATGAAGGTGCTGTCGCTCTGTGTTTCTAACAGCGCATAGATGAGCTGCTCTTTGGATGGCTCTGTGGCAGAGGGGACCCACACAGGGACGATCATGGATGTGCTGCCTGACAGATCCTCTTTAGTGACACAGAGTGGGCTAGCTGTCAGGATTTAATTTGCACCATTTGAAGCTGCGTTCACATCAGTTGTATATTTCTTTCTCTCCATGAATACAGGTCTGTCTTTCTCCTCAAACCTTTTGTAATTTTCATCATGGAGACAGGTGGGATGCCTTCCCTTACATAGCTCACAAGTGTGATGATGACGACATTCCTTGGCACTGTGACCTGGTTTGGCACATCCATAACACAGCTTATTGTCTTTTATGAATGTTCATCGTTCCTCAAGGGACTTTTCCTTGAAATCTGTGCACTTGGGCAGTTGATGCTTGTCGTCTTTGCACCACATGCAAGGAGGTTTTTCTTTTCCATAGTTTGACCTTAAGTTTTCAGTGTTTGCCTTTGTTTGAGTGCTGAAGACGCTTACTTTACTTCATTTTGTTTCATTTGTGCTTCTCTTGACATAGGATGAGCTAGAAGAGTGCAGAGCATGCAGGGAAGTAATTGGGTTACTATTCTTCAAAAGTGGGAGACTTTTGGTATCAATTTGCTCCTTTAATTCCTGCCTTGACAAGCCATCTACATCCCCTTGATTTAGTAATCCTCTACTTTATTCAACTTCTGCCTGTAGTTTATTTATCTGTTCATTTAAGGCATCCATTTTGACTGAAGCTATATTCCTTGCCGTACCTCGACCATCACTTTACCACACATACGATGCTGCAGCGCTGCTCTATGCCTTGCCGTGCCGTTTGATCCAGGGGTTCAAAGGCACACTGTAAAAAAAAAAAATCCTAAAAAAACCGGTAATTTTCCGGCAGCCAAAAAAAAGTTAAATAACAGAAAATTACTTTCTCATAAAAATATGGTTATTTTCCATAATTAAAATAGTTTGTAGTAATTTTAACAAGATTTTGCCTTATTTTCAGGTTGTTTTTAACATTTAATTAAAAACATTTTCACATTTTAAAACAATTAAATTACCTATAAAAATGGTAAATAAACATTGTATTACGAATAATAATGCATACATTTACAGAAATGTGCTGTTATTAGTTAGTTTTAATGACATTATTTTATGGAAAGAGGTTGTATAATAATTTATATTTGATGTAATATAACAGTATATGACACACAAAATAGCGCGATTCATCTTTCAAAACTGTTGAAAAACTGGATATCTGGTTTACAATTGCAAGAATTTACTATTTATTTTAGATAACATCAAATGTATATTTAATTATTTTATGTTGTTTTTAACATTTAATTACAAACATTTCACGTTTTAAAACAATGAAATTACCCATGAAGATGGTAAATCATCTGTCATCTTTCATTGCATGCACCAGGCTGCTACGGATGGTCTACCAGCCTGCGGTGGCCAGTGTCACCTTCTTCACTGCCGTGTGCTGGGGAGGAAGCATTGGGAGCGGTGGTGCCAGGAAGCTGTACAAGCCGGGGAGGACGGCGAGCTCTGCAGTGGGGATGAAGCTGGACTGTGTGAAGGCGGCGACAGTGAGGAGGACGAGGGGAAAGCTGCTGGAGACCCGGAACTACCCTCTCAGCCTCACTATGCCGAACTGAAGCAACTGAAGCAACTCAGGAACACGTTCAGCCACATGCTCACTCAGCCAAGTGCCTCAAGTGCTTGGGCGCTCCCTCATCCCACCAACCATCAGGCTCAGGAAGCTCCAACACCACCAGACAAAAGACAATGGAATGGACTGAACTTCACATTCACATACACCACACCACACACCGTGGACGTGTCCTAGCCGTTGTTATTCCAGGTCTATTCATATGTTGTACCTGGAATACCTGTATAAATTTGCACATCTTGCACCTTGCACTTTCCGCATATTTGCACTATCTATCTACCTTGCATTTTGCACCATAAACAGCTATCAAGGACACTAGTATGCATACAGGTCTCACTCGTCACCGACCTGACTTAAGAGCTCGTATTTAATCTAATTTATTGTTTATTGTTTATTGTGTATTGACTTAGCCAGGCTCTTACTGCACATCTATCCCCTGTACTGCTGGTCACTGTGAATTTCTCCTAAGGGGGATTAATAAAGGAATATCTTATCTTATCTTAAATTAACATTGTAATATGAATAATAATGTTTAAATTTACAGTGCTGTTATTAGTTGGTTTTAATGGCATTGTTTTCTGTAAAAAGGCTGTATATTATTTTATATTAGATGTAATATAACAATATACAACAATAATTTGATTAATCTTTAAAAACATATATTTAATATATACATATTAGGTGTACAATTGGGTGTACTATACTCACCTAACACCAATGGTTAAATGGTTTAAACCATTTTTTGGCCGGTGGGAAAAGGGGCTTGAAAGAATTGTGTACGAGACTAAGCTGAACAAGAACAGCAACAATTATCCATTTTCTGTATTTTTATTCAACTAACTGGTAACCATTATTACAGTAATATTCAAAAATCACTTAAATTAAAATGACTGGTTCTGAGAACCAAACTAAATAAAATTCGATAAAATTCATTTGGAAATGAAAGAAAAAAGTAAAAAATGTAAAGTTACCAATTTACAGTATTATTTCTATTGACCAATAGAATAGAATAGTCTTTATTGTCATTATACGGTGTACAATGAAATTTGAAAAGGTGCTCCCGCAGAGCTAGTGCACACAGAAAAACCAAAGAAACAAAAACAAGACCAGAAAAAATAGACATTTTAAAAAGATGTACAATAATAGGTGCAAATATGGCTAAGGAGGTAGTGCAATAAAATATAATATAAATATGTATGAGATGAAATTAGTTATATTTGAAAAAAAAGGTTGTAAACATTCAAAACACTTAAGGCCAGTGCTTTCCAAGGTGCTGAAAGTGAGGTAGGGGGAGGTAGATAGGTTGGGTGGTTATTGTCCAGGGGGGCGGCAGTGCGTGTATCCGTGGGTGTTTGTTGTTTGTATGGCCCAGGGGAAAAAGCTCTTAGTCAGTCTGCTAGTTTGGGACTTTGTGGATCTGTAGCGTCTCCCAGAAGGCAACAGATCAAACAAAGGGTAGGCAGGGTGTGAGGGGTCTCTGGTGATGGCCCTGATCTTCCTAAGACAGCAGGATGTAGCGATGTGTTCTAGGCTGGGCAGAGGGCAGCCGATGATCTTTTGGGCTGTGTTTATGACCCTCTGCACTGCTGTCCTGTCCTGGGTTGTTGAGCCTGCAGACCAGACGTCCAGACAGTACGACTGAATGACGAGAATGTCCGGTAGGATGGTGTTGAACGCTGAGCTGTAGTCCACGAAGAGCATCCTCACGTAGCTCTTCTTGTTCTCCAGGTGGCTCAGTGCTGTATGGAGTGTGAGGGCAATGGCATCCTCCGTAGACCGGTTTGCCCTGTACGCAAACTGGTCAGGGTCGAGGGAGGGAGGGAGACAGTCTCTGATGTGCTGGGAGACTGATCGCTCCAGGCACTTTGTGATTACAGACGTCAGGGCGATGGGTCTGTAATCGTTTAGGCTGTCTATGGCAGATTTCTTGGGGATGGGGACGATGGTGGAGGCCTTCAGACATGTGGGGACGGTGGCATGTGTCAGGGAGAGGTTGAAGAGTCTGGTGAGGATCCCTGCCAGTTGGTCGGCACATGCTTTAATCAACGCCCTGGGGATGCCGTCAGGACCAGCAGCTTTCCTGGGGTTCACTGCTCTCAGGTTTTTCCTCACCTCATGCTCCTGGAGAGAGAGAGGTGGAGAACTGGAACCAGGGGGAGGCAGTGACTGCAGGTGAGTGGTGGTGGTCTCAAAGCGGGCAAAGAAGCTGTTTAGCTCCTCTACCAGTGAGCTGCTGCTGCTGCTGGAGGATGTGGAAGGGGGGTGGCCTTTGTAGTTGGTTATAGCCTGGATGCCCTTCCACATCTGACGCGGATTGTTGTCCGTCAGGTGTCCCTCTATTTTTTCTTTGTAGGAGTCCTTAGCCAGCTTTATGCCCCTCCTTAGGTCAGCTCTGGCAGTGCTGTAAAGGTCTCTGTCGCCGGTCCTGAAGGCCGAGTTTCGAGCTCTGATCAGGGTCTGGACTTCTTTTGTCATCCAGGGCTTTCTGTTTGGGAAGACCCGGATGCGTCTGTCCTCTGTGACGCGTTCCACACAGCACCTGATATAGAAGAGGACAGACTCGGTGTGTGTGTCCAGATCCTGATCTTCGAAAATGCTCCACTCTGTGCAGGCAAAGCAGTCCTGCAGCTGAGCGAGAGCATTTCCAGGCCAGGCTTTGATGGTCTGTGTGGCTGGTTTAGTTTGCCTTCTGAGGGGGGTGTAGGCTGGGATGAGGAACAGAGAAAGGTGGTCAGATTGTCCGAGGTGGGGGAGCGGGGTCGCCCTGTATGCATGTTTTATATTTGAGTAGACATGGTCCAGTGTGTTATTTCCCCTAGTTGCACATTTGACGTGCTGGTGGAATTTGGGGAGAACAGTCTTTAAGTTTGCTTTGTTAAAGTCCCCAGCAATGATGTGTACGCCGTCCGGAGGAGCTCTCTGTTGTTTATCCACCATGAGCTGGAGCTGGCCGAGTGCCGTGCTAACGTTAGCGCCGGGAGGTATGTAAACAGCGGTCACAATGGCTACCGTTAGCTCCCGTGGCAGGTAGAACGGCCTACACTGGACAGACATGGCCTCTAGGTCCGGTGAGCAGTAGGTGTCTATAACTCTGCTGTCCGAGCACCAGTTCTCTAGTACATAAACACACAGTCCCCCTCCTATGCTCTTACCGGAGGCTTTTGTCCGGTCGTGGCTGTGAATGGTGCGACCTGCTAGCTCTACTGTAGCATCGGGGATATGCGGGCGCAGCCAGGATTCGCTCACAATCAGCAGACAGCACTCGCGGACGAAGTGGTTGTAGGCGATCTGTGACTGCAGCTCATCCATCTTATTTGCGAGGGATCTGGCGTTTGTGAGGAAGATTGATGGTAGTGGAGGTCTGTGCGGTCGGTGTCGTAGCTGAGCTAGCAGGCCTGCCCGGCATCCGCGTTTCTGCCTCCTCTCCCTGCGCCGCCTTCGTCGCCTGCCGGACCCGATAACAATCCACAGGGCGCCCGGTGGTCTCGCTATCTCCGGAGAGATGTTGTGAGTCCGTGAAAAGGTGCTTGTAATATCCATTTTTGCCTGAAGTCCGATGAGTATCAGGTCTTGGCGGCTGTAGATGGGGTTGCTGTGGCACGGGAGTGTCAAAAGTAGGCATATAAAAGACATACAAAATACAAAAAGGTGCACAGGTAACGGGGAGCCTTGAGCCGCTGCGACTGTGCGCGCCGCCATCTTGACATGTTGGTCAAGTCACCATACATCCACAATATGGCTTACAAACTTTGTCAAACTTCACTGGAAATTATTCTATACTCTATCCAAGGCATCCATGACCTGGTCAAATAACCATACATCCACAATATGGCTTACAAAGTTTGTCAAACTTCACCGGAAATGAATCCATACTCTATCCAAGGTACCCATAACCTGGTCAAATAACCATACATCCACAATATGGCTTACAAACTTTGTCAAACTTCACTGGAAATTAATCTATACTCTATCCAAGGCATCCATAATTTGGTCAAGTAATTATACATCCACAACATTGATAACAAAGCTGCATAACAAATAGCTTACATGAAACCTCACTGGATATTAATCCAGAACAGTCTGTAACTTGGACAAAGTATCCATAACTTCTTATTCCCTCCACTCGTACTCTGCAATTTTGGTGATCAGTGTGAGAACCTTTGGACTGACTGCAAGGGTTTTTTTGGTGGCGTTCCGCTCCACTTTTGATCCCTTGTCTGGATTTATCTTGAAGAGGCACCTGTCAAATGAAAAAAAAACAGCTTTAGTTACTGTGGACTGTACTGTAATTTAATGTTTTCTTACATTTGCAATAACAACAGTGTAGATAGAGCTTGCTTGTGAAAGAGTGTTTGGACATACAGGGAACTGTGGAACAGTGATGTAAAGAATGAAAAGATTAACATGTGAGTACTGTCGTACTGTGCAGTGTTGCCAGATTGGGCGGTTTTCCGCCCAATTGGGCTAATTTTGTTAACGTCAGGTGGGAAAAAAATACATTGGGCGGGTGAATAAAAATTGGGCTGCTTTTGTCCACATTTGGCGAGTTTTTAATATTGTGAAAACAGCACTCATACTCTCTCTTTTAAATAAATAAGTAGCTTTAATAAATAAATAAATAAAAAGCTGTAATAAAGAAATAAAAATTTGAAGTGACTTGTAAGTTATTCAATTGGCATCTTTTTTTTTCAATCGGGATCATTTCATTTAGCAACTTAACCGTGACATCATTCAGCAAACGCACTGTAGCCGCACCGAATTTGAATCGGGTGGCCTAGCTAAGTTAGCATCATGCCGAAGTGGGGAAAATATAAGAAATCCTACAGGAAGGAATGGGAGACCGACCCTGAACTTAAGACCTGGATCGCCGCTGTCCCAGGAGACGACTCTAAAGCCTGTTGCAAGTATTGCAACACAGAAATAAGAGCTCAGCTTAATGATCTGAAAGAACATGGTGCCACAAAAAAACACAAGTCCCGCTGTGCGCCGAGTGTGAAATCTTTTGCTGTACCGATGGGATCTGGTGTAGGACAAGGCACAGTTAAAGATGACCAAAAACGTTGTGAATTTAGGATTGCAACCTACGTTGCCTGTCACACTTCCATCAATGCTGTTCAGGACTTGTCAGATATACTCCAAGAAGAGATGGGAGCGTTCAAAATGCACACAGGACAAAGTGTACAGCTGTTATCACATCTGTTCTGGCACCACATTTCAGAGAGGAGTTAAAGGAAGATGTTGGCGAGTCTCCATATTCTCTCTATCTGGACGAAACAGTTAACAAGCTCCTCTGCATATGTGTGAAGTACTGATCACAGAAACACAACAGGTTTGTCAGTACTTACCTGGGGCTTGTTGATCTTCTCAGCGCTGATGCTCAAGGCATATCAGATGTGATTGTTTCTTTCCTGAGTGAATGTGGCCTGGACATTAAACATATGGTGGGGATCGCTACGGATGGGGCAAGTGTTATGGTCGGAAAAAATAATAAAATTTTCACACTCCTCAAACAAAAGCAGCCTAGTTTACATCTTATTCGCTGCGTTTGCCACTCATTGGATATAGTGGCTCATAAAGCAATGCAACTTCTTCCAAGCAATCTGGACTATATGATAAGAGAAACCTACAACTGGTTCGCACGCTCAGCAAAGCGCCAGAATGACTATAACAGTGTCTACAAGGCCATCAATGACGGTGGCTGTCCTCTGAAATTCATATCCCCCAGCTCAACCCGTTGGTTGTTGATCTCAGACTGTATCGAGAGAATTTTAGAGCAGGAAGATGCCCTCAAGCTACACTTCAGTTTGGTTTCAAGTGCCGAACACTGCTATGCAGCCAGGCTTTTGAATGAAATGTACAGTGACAAATCAAACATGCACTGTACATGCACTTCCCCTGGCCCGTGTTGATGGAAATCAAAACTGTGAACAAATATTTCCAGTTGGAAACAAGAGATACGCTGGGTGTTTTTAGGGATCTTGACAGGCTGTATATGTCGACATTGAGGAGAGTTGTGAAGCCGAGCGTATTACCCATGAACAACGACAGTCGTCTCAGGGAACTCGAACTTAAATCATCCAGCCTCGATGTAACCCTAACCCTAACCCATATGGTTACTAAACCCATATATGTTATTTGAATGTAGTTACTATGCCCCACCCCATGGTGGCGCATCAGCCGTATGTGTTGATTTTCCCGCCCGTGAGCGAGCAACACTCACGCTGATACACCGAGCCACACACGCTGATACACTGAGCCGAGAGCAACACACTTGTTGAGTGAGCCGATGAACCTGGGTATGAAACGTGAAGTAAAACTCAATAAATTCACAATTAAGCTTTCGTGTAGTGTGTTGATAAACGTTTCGTTATTAGGAGAATCTTGTGAGTTTCGAGAGAAAGAGAGAGGAGCTGCTTTGACCGTGCAAGCCCTCTGTGGACTCCGGTAAGAGCAGGGCTACATGCTTAGATGCTAAGAGGCTAGGCCTCGGTTATTAGCTTGTTGATATTAGCTCATGTGAAGATGTTGCTTATTTAGACACTTTCCTAAAACCAGTCGGAGTTATTATCCAATGTTTTGACCCACCGTGGTACTGTTGTATCATTGTGTTATGTGGAAAAAACAGCTTTGAAAAGATCGCTAACTCCCGTGCTAATGCTAATCGCGGGTAGCTCCGCTATGCTAGCTCAGGTAGCCGCTTGGTATTAAATATAGGTGCTAAGGTGTAGCCGGCCAAGCTACTGTGCCACCACCATATTTAATGAAGGAGACAAAGATGGAGTATGATGTAAGAATATTGTTCTAATGTACTGTTGTTTTGTGTACATAATGTGATTTATTTCATTGTGGTTATTTAAATAACTCATGATGATTAAAAAGAGTGAATTGATAAAATTAATTTATGGTTAAAAAGGTTAAGAGATAAATATGCTGTAGTTAAAAAGATGAATATTGCTTTAAGAAGCTGTTCCTACTATACATACTGCTTAAAAAGACCAATAAGTCTATTTATGTTAAAATTGCAAGTTTATAATTGTAATTTATTTATAATTTATAATAATTGTGTTAAAATAACACTACTATAAGTGTGTACACCATCATTTACAATTATTTAAACTATGTACCGCAATTGGCTATGAATGAGTAGAGAATCAGAGTAGAAGTAGTAGGAAGTCATGAGATGAATATGAATATGGTATTGATGGAAGTATGTTTCTGCACCATGTGTGTAGATTGTTTTTTTATGCTGGATCAGGGATTGATCGGTATGAATTCTGAACCTACTGTGGTTCAGTGGCGAGCCAGGCGATAGACAAGGAACGGAGAACGGGATCCACTCCGAAGACGACAGACCCCTTCTCACTTCACTCTGACACAGATAAGAACGTTCACCACAAAACCTACCCGTGTAGTAGAACGAACAGAACTGAACTTTCTCTTCTGATACAGAAGAGAAGGACAATTTTATTTTGAACTTTCTTTCATTTCTTTTTTTATTTTTGTTTATTAAAGAGCTCTGTTTTGGGGATTTCTAATTATATGCACTGCAAAATAATCCTTGTTGGATGATGCAACAAATGATCATTGTTCATCTTCGCTCAGAGTCCAGCTTTCCGAACATAGAGAATGTGGTCTTCTCCTAACATTGAGGTTAAAGGTGCTACATCTACCTCTCACACCAGGACGCGGACCTGGGCTCCTCATTACAACAGCAGCTGGACGCCAGCACATTAGCGCCAGAGCTGAAGGATAGAATTTCCGTGCGCTGTTTTGATTTTTTAAAAGAAGTGATGGTGCAGTATCGAATGCGTCTTCCTGCATCAATAAAAAATGCTCCGCAAACTGGAGCTTTTTTGTCCGAAGCTGGTGATGTCAATAATAAACAGGCCAGGAGTAAAAAACTTGCGAGCTGAGTTTTTCTCTTAGTCGGTGGACACCTTGGAGAGCCAGTGGAGAAACATTGCATCTGTCGGCTTCTCAAGTGATCAGGCCTTTTGGCTGGAAGTTGAGGCATTTCAAGATGCTGGAGGAAACCAGTGTTTCAAAGATTTAGCACTGGGTGTCATCAAATTGCTCACTCTGCCAATATCAAATGCCCACGTTGACAGAGCGTTTTCCCAGGTGATGCTGCTAAAGGATGAAACCAGAAATCGCATGGGATTATGGCTCCTTTCGAGCCTCATGGATGTGTGCTCTGGCCTGAGCAGAAACAGATTGACGTCCGCCACTTTCAAACCTCCCCGACAGTTGTTGGGGAGGTTTGATTCATCCATGTATTAGCCAGCCGACCTGGCTTCCAGTAACTATAAATAGTTCTTCGTTCTCAACATTGTTCAAGTTAATGGAAAGAGGCTGATTCTGCGCAAAGGCAAGATGATTTTTTTTATGTCACCTTATCTTATTCGCACTGTGACTGATTTGTAGCCCACTTATTCTATGGCATTTGCTCGTTTATTTTACAACTAGTTTTTCGTGGTTGTGTCTTCAGAATCTCAATCAGCTGCTGTACGGCCAGGTCGTTGTGCGTCTTTCAGCACCACAGGTGTGGAAAGCAGCGAGGAGAAAAAGAGAGGCAGGGAGAGGTGCTCTGTGCATATTTTTTTTCGTTTAAAATTATTTTGCAAGTAGTCCTCATACGTGTCATTTGTGATGTAAATAATGAAATTTCTTAGGCCTACACAGCTTAACAGTGCACCTTTTTACGTGCCGTTGACATTATTACTAATTTGGGCCCGGCACTAGGATGCCAGAAGTTCATCTTACAATTTGTGTAGTCTATGGTTGATTTACTGCGCTCTTGTTGGTTGCAATTTTCAGAAACCTATTCATCTATCATTTATGTGTGGTTATTTGATGCAGATATGAAGTTCTGGATACTTACAAGTGTTTTCTATTGCATGTGTTATGATTTTACGGGTTTACACAGGTGTCTGGCACCTTCGTGGTTTGGGCTGGTTTTTATTGGATTGGGCAGGTTTTAGGATCTGATTGGGCTGGAAGCTGTCAATCTGATCTAGCAACACTGGTACTGTGTATTAAGGTGGGTGCAATTCATCGATGTTGCGATGCATCGCAATGCTTCACATGACGATTCAGCATCGATTAATTCACGTTGATGTTTAAAAAAAAAAAAAAGAATAAATGTCAAAGCTTTGCCGCAAGACCGGAACAAAAAACACGTAACCGGAACCTTAACGCGCGCACCGCCCGGACTGTTTAGAGAGTGGGACCACATCAAACAGAGCACACATATAAAAATGGCAACCACTTCGGCAACAGAGCGGCCAATTATTTCTTCACCTGGGCTGATTGCATCGGTATGGAAATTCTTTGGTTTTTATGAGACAGCCAACAAAACAACGGACATTTAATTCATTTGAATTATTGAATGTTGAGGAATGCACTTTTGTTCAGAAGAATGCAGTTTCTATTTAATTCATTTGAATTATTTAATTTTGAATGCACTTTTATTGCAGCTATTTTTGTTAAGTTTATTAATATTCCAATAAATTTGTTGGAAGTACATATCTTGTTTACTTGAATTAATGAACTCACTAACTGTTTTCAGTGTTTTCTGCCAATAGAGGGGACTCTTGTGATAGTGGAGCTTTCCATGGTCAAAGTTAAGTAGGCCAAAGTGCAAATGTTTACAGAATAGTCATAAAAGAAAATATTTTGTGTCTTTGAAAAATACAAGTCAAATGTTCCAAAAACCTTGTTATTTACTTAGAGTGTAGTTTGAGAGGAACTGAGTTTATTGATAGGCTATTTATTTACAAATGTAGCAACAGATGAAGACAAAATAAATCTTTTATGGAAAAAAGCATTAGAAATCGCAATAATCGAAGAATCGTGGCACCAAGAATCAAATCGAATCGACAATCATTATAATGGAAGAATCGAAGCTCCCGCAATCGAAATCGAATCGAATCGTGAGGTACCCTTGTTGGAACACCCCTACTGTGTATGTGTATTGTGCAGTGGGAAACCCTCAGGGCCTTCTACGCCTTCAGAGAAGCCCTAACAAAATTCTGGACCAAAAAATTGGAACACTTTATTTTAAGGTACACCTATTCACCATTAATTAGTTGCTTATTAACATGCAAATTAGTAACATATTGGCTCTTAATTAGTCATTATTAACTACTTATTAATGCCTTATTTTGCATGGCCTTATTATACAACATGGCCTTATTATACAACCAGTAAGCCATTAAAGTGATGGTTCGGAGTAAAATTCACCCTGAGGTAATTTCCACCAATAATCCAGCCAAATACCCCCTCAGATGCATTTTTAGCGACGGTCAATATTTATCAAGTTTAGGGGTATCAGCCGAATGGCTTAGTATTGGAGTGTCTGGTACACTGTGTATATCTCGTAAATTACCCCACTAATAATGCATGGATTGTTACCCAACTTCTGTAGTAGTACATATATGGTCTGTACTCTCAAAACGAGGCATTTTAAAGTTTGGAAGTACACCAGGAGTTTATTTAAAAGAGCACTTTTCTGATAGCTTCAACTAGCTGTTGCTAAGGCTACCGCTGCGTCGACGTCTCTTCCGTCTTTCCGGATAAGTTCGTAAAAGTCCTCTTCAAAACTCACAAGTGTAAGGAAAAAGTTAGTGAATTCAACACCATCTAATTTCAAGTATTCAATTATTCCAGTTGTCAATACATTTCGATGGAGTGTTGAATTCACTAACCACTAGCCAGGGACCCTGGCTGCGTCTGCTTTTGGTAAGGCGTTGTTCTCCCACACCCTTCCGCTCCCCCAAGATGCCCCTATCAGTGGTGCGGAGGATCAGAGCCCGGTGCCCTATGTGTTTGTGGCGGATGAGGCGTTTCCTCTAAGGAGAGATCTGATGAGGCCCTACCCGGGACAGAGCAACACCAGAGAGAGGAGGGTGTTCAACTACCGCCTGTCCCGGGCCAGGAGAATGGTGGAATGCACCTTCGGCATTCTTGCCACACAGTGGCGTCTCTATCGGAGAGTTTTGGGGGTGTCTCCACAGGTGGCGGAGAAGGTCATCAAGGCCACCTGCATCCTGCACAATTTCCTGCACTGGGAGACAGAGAATCAAGACCTACCCACCCTCTCCGCTGTGGAGCAGAGAGCTGTCCAGCACCTGGAACGGGTTGGCAGCAACAATGCCTCAAGAGAGGCCCAGGGTGTGAGGGAGAGCCTTACCTCCTATTTCTCATCTCCTGCTGGTGCTGTCCATTGGCAAGATGGCATAATTTGAAAGTGATTGAAAATTAAAAAATGTTTTACACACAATCTAAATGCATCTTTGAAATACTTTTATTTAAATGTCATTAACCTGAGCTACTTTCATTTATTTTCGTTCGCATAACATACTTTACTTTCCATTTACATTAAATTTAATTTAATTCACATAACATACTTTCAAATAGATTAATTACATTCATATGACATACTTTCATTTACATTAATCACATAACATACTTTCAAATAAATTCATTACATTCATATGACATACTTTCATTTACATTAATCACATAAGAAACATACTTTCATTTAAATTCATTACATTGACATGACAAATCATTCACATTTCATTCAACTGAGATATTTGTATTACCTCTTTACAGTGTGTGTGTGTGTTAACGCCGCCCAAAGTCAGCCTCATGAAGCAGTTTTTCGAAGCCCATGCAGACTTCAGACCTGGTTACATCATCCAGCCTCTGAAAAGCTGGCAAGAGGCTTAGTAAAAAATGTTCAACTTCATGAACTGGCTTGTTTAAAGCCCCAAGGATGGTTTCCTGAAAGGTTGTTAACGGCGCCTTTGCAGCAGTGGAGGTCTTGCGGCCATAAGGTTGAGGTCTCTTGGGTGTCTGTGTGCGTGTGTGTGTGTGCGGTGTGTGGACTGACTCTACCATTTCAACTTCTGGCCTGTGTGTTTCAAACTCTTCTTCAGTTACCGGCCGGTGTGGTTGTTGCTCCATTTCAGCTCTCCGCCTGTGTGTTTCAAACTCTACTTCAGTTACCGGCCGGTGTGGTTGTTGCTCCAAATCAACTCCCGGCCAGTGTGGTTGTCGCTCCAATTGTTCTAGTGTGCTCTCCTGGTCAGCCTAAAGTAAAAACTTGTAATCAGTTGACTTAGCTCATTGCATACAAGGCTCAAATGCCAGTAAGTAAACACAACTGCAAGCAAGTAAACACATTCAAAATTACCCATGGTGTACAGTTATATGAATACAACTTCCCAACTGTTAAGTCTATTTACTAGGGTGTCAGTTACCTGGGAAAATTGCGTAAGGTCAAAGTCATCATCGGCAGGTTCTAGATCAAGAGTTATCTGTTAAAAAGACAAGACAGTTTGTTCAATAAATAAATCAAAACTGTGTTTAATAGATGTGTAAATTGATAAATGAAGAAGTACAACAAATCCCTACTACTACTTCCTCCATGTTGGGTGTGGTGGCTCTCTCCATTACATGGGGCTCCATGAATGCCATGACCCCCATGTATTTCCAGGTACTCTTCCTTCCTCCCTCTGCACCACTTTTTTTCGACCTCAGCTCTTTCCTCTCCTTAAGATACTTGTCCCTAAAGTACTTCCATTTCTTTTTGCATTCACATACTTCTCTCACACAAACACACACACACACATTCGCTCACTCACTAATCTCCTGAATTCCCTCTTCCCGCTAACTCTGTCCCCCAGCTAGCTAGCCAGCTAGCCTACCTTAAAAAGGCATATATAAACGGCATTATACTCACCAGAGAGATTCACCTGGCTGCTCACGCAGGTCCATGCATGCATCCGTCGGATTGAATTTGAATAATTTTTGCTTTTACTGTTGTACAGCTCCTCGAAATTGTAAACGGCCAGTATCAAGCTTTCGTCTCCGTTCGCCATTTTGTTGAAAAGATTTCCTCGGAAGTGGTAAAGTAGTGAAGCCCGCCTCTTGCTTGATCCGATTGGCTGTCTGGACCGAGTGTGACATTGATGAGCTGTGTGACTCCGCGCCTTGCGCTCAAAAGTTGAAAATATTTCAACTTTTGTGCGCGCCTATAAACTGCCACAAAAACGCGAAGCGCAGCGTTTCAAAGGCGCGCCGTACCATAGGAAAACAATGGTTTTGCTCGCGACGCTTTTTTAAAAGTCGCGTCTGGTGTGATCGGCCCCTTACACCTGCTCAGCTGCTGGTGTACATCCTCCTCTGTGAATGGAGGCTGAGATGGAAGCGTCCGGGGGCAGGGCACTGAGCAGCTCATCACAGACGGCAGAGTGGTCAGCGGTATCAAAACGGGTGTAGAAGGAATTCAAAGAGTCAGCAAAGGTGGCAGGTTCAGTTGTTATGTTGCGCCCTATGCTGGATGCTTGACCAGTGAGGACCTTGATTTTCTGGTAAGCCTGCCTGGTGTTCATACTGCTGAATTCCTGTTCGATTTTGTCCTTGTACTTGAGTTTGGCCTTTATTATGTCATTTTTAATCTGTCTATTTAGTGTGTTGACAGTGTTCCAGTCCTGATGCTGAAAGGCTTCAAGTCTTTCTTTCATGTTGATTTTGATGTGAGATGTAATCCAGGGATTGGAATTAGGGTATTTCTTAAATGTCCTTGTGGGTATAGTGGATGATATGCAGAATTTTATGTAATCAGTGATTACTGAAACTCTGTGCTCCAGGTCTCCTTGGAAAATATCCCAGTCCGTACACGCAAGAGATCCCTGCAACTGTGTGGTTGCATCCTCCGACCAAATGGCGGCGCTGTGGATGGTAGGCTTAGCGTGTTTCAGTTCCGTTTTGTAATGCGGAAGCAAAACAATGACATTATGGTCGGAGTAGCCGAGTGGAGGATGAGCCTGCACAGCAAACGCTTCAGAAATGTTCCCATAATATAAGTCCAAGATGTTGTGCTTCCTCGTGGGAATGTCCACATACTGGTGCAGTGATGGCATGACACAGTCCAGTCTGCAGTTGTTGAAATCCCCCACAATGAACAGCGGAGCATCGGGATACTTAGCCATCATGGCGTTAGCATCCTCGGCTAGTAGCTCCACTGCTATCCTGGTGTTAGCACTTGGGGGGACATAAACACAGCTGATCACCACGCATGGGAATTCCCTCGGGAGATAAAAAGGCCGAAGGGACAGGGTCAGCAATTCTACATCGGGTGTGCAGATTGTACGGTGGGTCTTGATGTTAACACACCATCGCTTGTTAACGAAGATGCAGACTCCACCACCCTTCTTTTTACCGGACTCCCTTGTCCTGTCGGCCCGCAGTGTGGTGAAGTTATCGAGACTAACCTCAGAGTCCGTGGTGGTCCCGTCCAGCCATGTTTCTGTCAGGGCGATGATGGATGCATCCCTGAAGGTCCGTACAAACTGACACTTGGCATGCAGTAGATCCATTTTGTTCCGGAGCGAGCAAACATTAGCCAGAACGATGGTGGGGAGAGGGGATTTGAAGGGACGCTTTCTCAGCCTGGTGCGTACCCCACCTCTTCTCCCGCGTTTTCTTGGTCGGAGTTCGGATGGTAGATTGACTGCTGGATTCTGGAGGCCGGGTGAGGAAGAGCGGAGTTGGAGGAGCTCATCACGGCTATAGGTGAGTGGAACATAGCCGCTAATCTCTGGTTGTAATGCCCCGCAGTTGTCCAGTAGCCATACAATCATCAGTGTTATCGCAATAATCCTGCGTAAGTCCGCTATTCTACATGTGTTAGTGAACATAAAAAGACACAAAACATGACAAGACATGACGAGCTGACAGACTGTGTCGTCGCAGCAGAGCGTGCGCCGATGGATACTAGTACTTTCCCCGTCTGAGGATAAGTGATGGAGACAAGCACCTGGTCAAGCACCTGTGTGGTTTGCAGTGATTGCTTAAACTGACCCCTCTCATTCGGGATTGTGGTCTCTCTGTGGTAAGCTCCTTTTCCTGGTCTGTGTACAATCTGGTAGTGCAACTCCAATACCATTTACATTTTATCTGAACAACCTTACCTGTTTGAAATAAAAAGAAATATATTTTTGTGTGACTCTGCCTCCGTCTCCTGTGTAAACGAACCTGTGTCCTTTTCAAACATATGTAGCACATGGTGTGTCCTGATACAACAAAATTGAGTTCTTTGGCTCCGAAAGGGTGGGGTAGGCTAGGGTGGGGCAGGGTGGCGTAGTCAGCACTCTTACAATTTAATTCCTTAGCCTATGATACAGCCACACCTACAAAACCCTCTCTATACACTGATAATCAAGTTGTTCTTAACACTCTCAAAATCTGGTATCAATTTAGATGACAATTTGTAGCTGCGTCTTCTTTGGGTCCTTTAAATAACAATCATTAATTTCCTCCATCACTTTTTGGGGCAGCCACGGCCTACTGGTTAGGGCTTCGGATTTGTAACCGGAGGGTGGCCGGTTCGAACCCCGACCAGTGCGAACGGCTGAAGTGCCCTTGAGGAAGGCACCTAACCCCTCACTGCTCCCCGAGCGCCGCTGTTGCAGGCAGCTCACTACATCGGGTTTAAGTGTGTGCTTCACCTCACTGTGTGCTTCACCATCACTGTGTTCTGAGTGTTTCACTAATTCACGATTGGGTTAAATGCAGAAGACAAAATTTCCCTCACGGGATCAAATGAGTAATTCTTCTTCAGACTTGACATTTTCAGTGTGGTATGACAAGGGTATTACACAATTCAGATATTTATATGTAGATGGTGTCTGATAGTTGTGCCAATTTTTCATCTTGCTATGACCTCCCTGTTACTAATCTGTTTTGCTATTTTCAAACTAACACTCACACTTTTGTGGCTAAGTGTTTCCCTAATTTCCCCTCTTTACCTCCAGAACACCAGTTGGAAACAATGCTTTCATTTGTTCCTCATCACAGACAAATAATTTCAAAACTGTATGGGGTACAAAAACTGTATGGCTGAAAGGTTTCTGGGCGGGTTATTTTACTATTATGTCCTGTTCTTGGGGTAAATCTTCAACCTTGTCCTCTGAAAAAAAAGCTTCCGGATGGCGGCGCGTACGGACGCAGCGGCCCCTCTCTGTCCCGAAAATGTGGTGCATACATGTTTGTCTTCGTTGGTGTGCCCGAGTGATTTTGTATTTTCGTCGCGTTTGCCCGTCCCAAGGCAGACATACAGCCGTGGGACTCTTTTCAACATCAGAAACCACGCTATTCACGGACTAAACCCGGCACTCGCCAAGGAGCTACACGATCTCGGACTACTCCGGCGGCCCACCTCGACACCGACCCCCACTACTGCAGCGCACCCGCAGAGGAAGCGCCGCAGGCGGTGCGAGAGGAGGCAGAAGCGGGGGAAGCGCGGAGGTATCCGGGCGAGGCTAGCGGCTAATCCAAACAAGCCGGCTATACCATCCATCGTACTCGCCAATGTACGCTCCTTGGACAACAAACTGGATGAGCTACACCTTCTTAGATCATCTCAGCGGACTGTGAGAGAGTGCTGTGTTTTCGTATTCACGGAAAAATGGCTAAACAACAACATACCGGACTCCGCCATTCATCTCGACCAGCTAACATGCTACCGAGCGGACAGAGCACTCAACTACGGTAAGAACCGCGGCGGCGGTGTCTGTGTTTATATCAGGGATGCTTGGTGCCAGGACGCTGTGGTAGTTTGTAGACACTGTTCACCCCTTGCGGAGTTTATGATCATTAAGTGCCGGCCTTTCTATCTACCGAGGGAGCTTTCTGCCATTCTGCTAGTGGCTGTTTACATCCCTCCCAGCGGCAACAACAACGATCGAGACAAAGCACTGAGTGAACTGTATAGCGCCATCTGTGATCAGCAGACAGCGCACTCGGACGGATTCCTCATTGTAGCTGGGGATTTCAACCATGCCAACCTTAAGACAGTGTTTCCTCATGTGTACCAGCACATAGACTTTCCTACACGAGGAAATAACACTCTAGTCCTGGTCTACACCACACAGCGAGGAGCATACAAGGCCTCACCCCTCCCCCACCTTGGCGCTTCAGACCACAGTACTGTTATGCTAATGCCAGCATACAGGCCTAAGGTCAAAGTCACCAGACCAGTCCAGAAGCAGGTAAGGGTGTGGCCAGAGGGTGCTTCCTCAGCACTACAGGACTGCTTTAACACCACTGACTGGGCCATGTTTAAGCAGGCAGCCACCTACAACCAACACACCAATATCCAGGAGTATTCGGACACTGTTACTGCCTACATCAGCAAATGCATTGATGATGTCACAGACACCAAGACCATCACAGTACGGGCCAACCAGAAACCATGGCTGACGGGGGAAGTCCGTGGTTTACTGAGAGCCTGGGATGCTGCTTTTAGAGCAGGTGATGAGGCTGGCCTGAGATCAGCGAGAGCCAACCTGATCCGGGGCATCAAGCTAGCTAAGAGGCAGTACAGTGCCAGGATATCCGAACACTTCAGTGACAGCAGAGACACTAGGAGCCTGTGGCAGGGGATACAGACCATCACGGACTATAAACCCCGACCACAGACCTGTGACAGTGACACCACTCTGCTGAACGATCTAAACAACTTCTTCGGACGGTTTGAAGCAGACAACAGCACCCCTGCACAGAAGTCACCACCCCCTGCAGATGACCAGGTGTTGTGCCTCTCGCCAGCCAGTGTGAGGAGATCCCTCTCCAGGATCAACGCTCGCAAGGCTGCAGGGCCTGACAACATTCCTGGTCGTGTGCTGAAGGAATGTGCAGAGGAGCTCACGGATGTCCTCACAGACATATTCAACACCTCCCTGAGCCAAGCTGTTGTCCCCACTTGCTTCAAGAGCACCACCATCATCCCGGTCCCGAAGAAGGCCTCTCCATCCTGCTTCAACGACTACCGCCCCGTTGCACTGACCCCCATCATCATGAAGTGCTTCGAGCGGCTGGTCATGCAACACATCAAATCCATCCTCCCACCTTCACTGGACCCATACCAGTTTGCATATCGGGCCAACAGGTCGACCGATGATGCAATCTCCACCGTCCTCCACTCAGCCCTCACCCACCTGGAGACCAAGGACTCGTATGTGAGGATGCTGTTCCTTGACTTTAGTTCAGCCTTCAACACGATCATCCCTCAGCAGCTGATCAGCAAGCTGGACTGTCTAGGACTACAGACCTCACTGTGTAACTGGTTGTTGGACTTCCTGACCGGAAGACCGCAGGCAGTCAGGGTCGGCAGGAACGCATCCAACACAATCATGCTGAACACAGGGGCTCCCCAAGGATGCGTGCTGAGCCCCCTTCTCTTCACCCTGCTGACCCACGACTGCACTCCATCCTTCAACAACAACCTCTTCGTCAAGTTTGCGGATGACACAACTGTGGTGGGACTCATCAACCACAACGATGAGTCAAACTACAGGGAAGAGGTGAGCCAGCTGGCCGTGTGGTGCAGGGACAACAATCTCTCTCTGAACGTGCAGAAGACGAAGGAGATTGTTGTCGACTTCCGTAGAGCCTCCGTCCAGCACCCCCCACTGACCATCGACGGTGCTGCTGTGGAGAGAGTGAGCAGCACCAAGTTCCTGGGGGTGCATCTCACTGAGGACCTCTCCTGGAACTGCAACACCACAACACTGGCTGGCAAAGCTCAGCAGCGCCTCTACTTTCTCCGCAAACTTCGGAGAGCGAGAGCATCTGCCCCCATCATGTACTCCTTCTACCGGGGAACCACCGAGAGCATCCTGACCAGCTGCATCACTGTGTGGTACGGCGGCTGCACCGCATCCTGTAGGAAGACCCTGCAGCGCATAGTGAGAGCAGCTGAGAAGATCGTCGGTGCTCCCCTCCCCTCCCTGCAGGACATCTACAACACACGCCTGTCCCGCAAAGCACTCAGTATTGCGGGTGACTCCACCCACCCCTCTCACTGCCTCTTCAACCTCCTGCCCTCTGGTAGGAGGATGAGGAGTCTCAAGGCAAGGACCAGCAGACTGAAGGACAGCTTCATCCACCAGGCGGTCAGGATGCTGAACTCCCACTCAGCACTGACCCCCCTTCTCTCTCTGCTCTCTGCCCGCACAAACATTGGACGCTGACATCAACCTCCACCCATTCTCCCCCTCCCACCACTCCCATTCCCAGCCCCCCCCCCCCCCCCCCCCACACACACACACACACTCATTCAACCCCGGACACCTGCACACAACCTCTCTCCCCCTGGACTTTAACCCCCCACCCATCTACCACCACACCCTGCTCACCTCCATGCACAGCCCCACCACCCCTACCACCTACCATCATGCACAGCCCCACCACCCCCTACCATCATGCACAGCCCTCTCCACCTCCACCCCCTACCACCATGCACAGCCCCATCACCCCCTTCCACCAGGTACAGCCCCACCTCCCTCCTCCACCATGCACAGCCACTTTACACTTTACTTTACACTTTGCACTTTAGTCCGTATATAAATCTGTTAAATAACTGTTCATAGCACTGTTTATACTTTTTATACAGTGTTAAATAACTGTTCATAGTACTGTTTATACTTTTTATATACTGCTAAATAACTTGTTCATAGTACTGTTTATTGTTTATTGTTCATAGTACTGTTTATACTTTTTATACACTGTTTAAAACTATTTATACTGTCCATACTGTTCATAACATCCATACTGTTCATTTATTCATTACTAGTACTATCATTACCCCCATAATGCACCTCTTACTGTTTACTGTTTACCGTTTACTGTTACTGTTCTCAATTTGCACATTCTTCTATTTACTGTTTATTGCACTCGCGACCACCTTAGTATTTTTTATTTTTATTCTTTTTTTTTTAATACTTATATTTTTATATATTTATATTTATATTGCATGCTGTCTTGCACCAGGGATTGAGGGAAACGGCATTTCGGTTCTTGTGTATGGCCTGTACATTCATGAAAACTGACAATAAAGTTTACTTGAATCTTGAATCTTGAATCTTGATTGCTATATTTGGGATTCCTGACCCTTCACTTGCACTTAAATCGACACAAAAGGACATTATAGCTTTCACATCCTTACTAGCAAGATGTTCTTTGTTACATTGGAAGTCTGCTGAATATCCTTCTATCTCCCGGTGGCTCAAAGACGTCATGTTTTTTTTTACACTTGAGAAAATTAAATACACGCTGAGAGGATGTACAGTCAAATTTTTCCTCAAATAGCAACCCTTTATTTACTATTTCACTAATTTGGAGGTACTACCCAACTTAATGTGTGTCTGTTATTGTATCTTTTATATTGCATAAATAACCAGTAATATATGTGTTGGTCATGAGGAGCTGAGTGGGGGCGTGGGTGGGGGGTTGTTCATTGTTCATTAGTTGAGCTTATAGGACTTGATATTACAATCCCTCATTTGATCAGCACTTGGTGATGAGTTGGCTAGGGGTAGTTGCTTCACTGGGGTCTTAAGGTGGGCAGAGATATGAGCAGAGAGAGAGAGAGAAACAGACAGACAGGGAGAGAGAGAGACAGACAGACATAGTAAGAGAGAGAGAGAGACAGAGTCAGAGAGAACACTTGGCGATGAGTGGGGTTAGGGGTAATTGCTTCACTGGGGTCTTCAGGTGGGCAACCTGCTCCACTGATGTTTCGTTAATAAACCCACGACATCTCCACAGGAAGGCACCTGGCGTCCTAGGTGTGCCCCCCTCAGCATTTATCCCCTGATGGTCACTTTGCAGCCCAGTTGGGGTCCTTCCTCTTGATCCTCGCTCGACAGCCTCTGACAATGATCTGATGGGTGGTCGAAAGGCCTGTCCTCGCACTCCCATCCCCTTCAGAAGCTTGACTGTGGACGTGGTAACAAAGCCTCTGCATCCGACCTCAACAGGAAGCACATGGGCTCGCCAGCCATGTTGTTCTGCCTCTGCTGCTATGTCGGAGTACTTCAGGCGTTTGCGTTCATATGTTTCACTGACTGCAGTCTCCCATGGTACTGTCAGTTCTACAATGAAAAGCGACTTCTGCAATGTTGACCACAAGACCAGGTCCGGCCTGAGATTAGTTGTGATGATCTCAGGCAGAAAGACGAGCTTCTGGTCTAGATCAACCTGCATTTTTCAATCCCGGGTATTGTCCAGGAAGGTCGCTTCCACTCTAGCAGATGTTTTTGCTGGGAGTTGTCCTGCTCTTATGAAAGGGGTGGTGTTCGGATCTCCGGATGGTGAGGGAGGAAGGGCGTTGTTGGTAGATCTTCTTCCTTCCAGAGTGATCGCCAGTTGTCGTAGGACCTGGTTGTGTCTCCAGATGTAGCGGCCTTGGGACAAACTGGTTTGTAGCCGGTGAGAATGTGTGAGTGTTGCAGGGGTTTGGCAGAGAGCACATGTTGGATCCTCTCCGAGCCACTGATTTAGGTTCTTTGGTGAGGAAAGAACATCGTAGGTGGCTCTGATGATGAAGCTGAGTCGGCTTCCTTCCATCTCCCAAAGATCCCCCCATGTGAGATTACGATGTTCCAGGTTTTCCCAGCTAGTCCATTGGCCTTGTTTGGACTGCGAGACTGCCTTTGCACATCTTGCTGCCTCTTCCTGCTGTCGGACCTCAGCCACCACCAGCTTTCTCCTCTGGGTTGATGTTGCCTTGTGCCATGTGGGTCGGCTTGTTCCGAGTCCAAACCCACCTCTTCCATGCTGCACCTGTCCCACAATCTGTCTGAGAGCAGATTTTGCTTGCTCTTCAGCCTCAGTTGGGATCCTGCCAGTTGCCAGTATAGGGGCAGCCGCTCGGATTGCATCATCTTGAGACTCAGTCAGGGTCATGTTCAGCCTCACTTTGGTGCATTTGTACTCCTCTGTGAGGCTAGAGACAGGCAGTTCCAGAGCCCCATGCCCATACAAGCCGATATTGCTGAGGCAATGGGGAAGACCAAGCCATTTCTTGGTTTCGTCCCTCAGCTGATCGCTCTGGTCTGAGTCTTTGAGGTTCTCGTTGTACCAGCGCCCTAGGCTCTTAACGGGTAGCTCTGACACCAAAGGAATGGGTATATCCTTGATGTAGAACCTCTGGTCCACAACTTTTCCTCAAACGATGGATATGCTCCTGGATTTGCTGGATTTCAGTTTCATCCTTGCCCATGTGATGTTGTTATGAAGCTTCTAACAGCCGTTTCGTGCATGCAATGGTGGATGTTAAGGTGGTCATGTCATCCATGTAGGCGCGAATAGGAGGTAGACGCTGTCCACACTGCAGACGTTCACCTCCTACAACCCACTTGGACGCTCGGATGATCACTTCCATTGCCATGGTGAAGGCTAGTGGGGAGATGGTACATGCTGCCATTATTCCTATTTCCAGTGACTGCCATGATGTTGTGTATTCTGTTGTTTTGACACAGAATTGAAGGTCTTGGAAGTAGTTTTTGACAAGGTTTTTGATGTTATTTGGGATGTGGAAGAAGTTGAAAGCTGTCCAGATGAGGAAATGAGGGATAGATCCAAAAGCATTGGCTAGGTCCAGAATAAGACGTGCAGGTCTCTCCTTTCCCTTTTGGCGGATTGGAGTTGGTGCCATATCATGCTTGTGCGTTCTAAGCATCCTGAGAAACCGGGTATGCCCGCTTTCTGGACCGATGTGTCAATCAATTGTTTTGTTTCAGGTAGGTTGTCATCCTTTGAGCAACAAGGCTAAAGAAGACCTTCCCTTCGACATTCAACAGATTGATCTGTCGGAATTGGTCGATGTTTGAGGCATCCTTCTCTTTGGGGATTACCACTCCCCCCGCTCTACGCCAAGCTTTTGGGATGGTCTGTGTCTTCCATGCCACCTTCATTTGTCTCCACAAAAAGCGCAAGCCGCCTGGGGAATTTTTATACAGCCGGTATGGAACTCCATTTGGTCCTGGAGCTGAAGCTGCCCTTGCCTTCCTTACTGCTTTCTCGACCACACTCCATCTTCGGGGACTGTCGTCCAGCTGGTGTTCTGGTTGAGGCAGTGGTGGCATGTCTGGTGGTAATTTCCTCTGCTCGAGTCTGTGGCTGTCTGTGTGAGTCATTTTCAGGTGGTCTTCCAATTTCCTCTTTGGCACTTTCAGTGACCCACTCTTTTCCTTTGTGAAGAGTCCATTCACAAATCTGAAGGGATCCTTATAGAAGGATATTCTTGCCCTCTCTTTCCTCTTGTGTCGGAGCCTGAGATTTTCTGTACTCGGTATTCTGTAATTTAATTATTTTCTTATACATTTTTATCAGAGTGTTTTAGATTTGTTGTGTTCTGTTTGTTTTAATTTTTTATGTGTATATGTGACTGTGCATATGCATATGTTAAAAAAAATATTTGGAAAAAATAAACAGAAATGTTAGATAAAACATAGGTTTTTACATTTTGAATAAAAAGCTGCAGCATTCAGAAAATGTTCGAGCTTATAGCCAATAGTAGTGACGCCTAATGAAAGTATAGACATGGATGAGTTTTTCAAGGACTTGCTTTGAAACAAATCTTCAATTCTTGCTATTTCTTTGTTTTCTTTTAGTTTTCAGTGATAGATTCAATGACTTTAAATCTTTCCTCTTTGGCACCAAAACAATTGGGACATGGAGGCATTGTTTTGATTAATTCACTTGTTTTGATGGATCAATCGGACTATATATTCACCTGTTGATGAAGCTATTAGATTGGGCTTGAAATGAAAACCTTAACCTAGTAACCCTAAACCTACTGACCCTTATGTGAAACTGATCACTTTTGGATGATGTTGCTTGAATGCTGGATGCATTTTTAATTTAATTCACATCTCCTGTCACAGTCTGCCTTCTCAAGAGACAATCAAGAGAGTTCACAAGTCTTTCCTCTCCATTCACCCATTGCCAGATTCTTCTTTGTTTTTTCATGTAATTCTCTCCAGCGTTATTCGGATTACTTTCCCGATTTTGACCCTGCCTGTTCCTGACCATCTCGTCTTGTTGCCTTCCCTGATTCGAACCCTCGGTCAGGGTTCGAATTACACCGTGGCCTTTAGAAGAGCCACATTTTTTATAGTGTGCACCACAACTTCCCAATTCACATGCATGCTCATAAAAGTGGACAATTATTTAGAGATCCCCCTAAATGTGTCAGGTCAGGCTTTCAGGTGAGCTTGTGACCCTTTCAGGGGAGCCAAGCTCCCCTTAGCTCCCCCATAATTTGAACCATGACCTCACCCTTTTGTCCCCGACCCTGAACTCTCCCTGGTATGTTTGCCTGTTCTGATTATTGTGTGTGACAACAATAAAAGTCATTACCAAATATACCTGCCTTCTAGTGTTCTGCAATTGGGTCCAACCACTGCCTGTTCCATCTTTGTTTCATTCATTTCTAGGTTTTGTACTCTTTGGCTCTTCCATGACTTACAATGCACTGCAGTGAGAGAATTGTTCACAAAAATAATGTAATCAATGCTGACTACATCAATTTTTTTAACAGATTATTTGTCAAAATGAGTCTTATGAAATCAAATGCCAATGAAACATGGATGCACAGCGTGACCCCTTTATTAACGAGGTTTTGACAAATAGAAACCACAGGGTGAGTGACTTATTTAACGATGAGATGGCACTTGTTTAATAACTGCAGAGGAATCCAGCTCTTACAGCAGCAAAAAGAACTGTGCATAGCAAACAAGTGGAACTACATTTAACTTTTCTTACGTTCACATAACCACTTCCTAAATACACCAGAACATATTAAGTTGCACAGAGGGTAAAGGTTTATTTGAATAAACCTATACCCTTAACTTCAGACATGAATACACAAACATAACATAAATGTTTACAAATTCAAACCTGAATATAAACAGCTAAAGCAAGCCACTAAGTACGTTTGTGGTGAATTTAATAATTCTTTACATAATTCTACGAAGACATTCTAAGAAGAGCCAGTTGGGTAAAAATGGTTCATGCATACAAGTGACAAATAATAATGTATGAAGATGTTTAAAACCACCCACGTCCTACACAGGTCAGCTTCCCAGCTTTGTGCAGGTAAAGTAATGGTTGGAAAATCCCACAAAAAACTGCCAGATATTGAGCTATTGATAATATATTATAAAAGACATCTGTATTTCTCAAAGACAGGACCACCAACATGGGCACATAATTAACTGAAAAAAAAGCTAGATTTACTAAAATGATGTTGAAGGCTCTTCTTTTCGTTTTGTTACCCCCTGTCCTTTCTGTCTCTCCCGGACCAGGCCGCTTCAAGTTCCAAAGAACTGACAAGCAACAGAAAACAATCACAGACAGTGCTGTTGCTAAATAAATTGCAGGACTAATTACATTGTCATGGGGCAGTGCCCAAACACTTGATAAGTTGACAGTTATGACGAACCACATGAGACCACTGCAGGCCACTCTGAACCTCAGGGGCTTGAACCTGTAAAAGATCACATCACACAACACATCATTTGATTGTTATTGAATTATTTATCTCAGTGTTTTAGTCTAATTTCACTGGAAACGGTCAACATTATGAGTTACCTGAGGAAAGTCAAAGGGTGGACGACTGCCAAGTAACGCTCCACACAGATGCAACACTGGAACAGGGGACGGCCGACCCATACAAACACCCAAACTTCCTTCAGCACGGTTAGAAAAATGTGACTGGCACGGCCATATCCGCTCATGCAGTATAAATGGAACGGAATCACTAACATGAAAAGGGTGTCACAAAGTGCCACATTTAGATAAAATAATTCGGCTGCCAATGAGTCTTTGGTTCCGTGCGTGATCAGCCACATCACCCATAGGTTGGCTGGGAGTCCCACCACTATGTAAGGACCCAGCAAGGTGCTTCCAAAAATGTGTACAAAAGGCATTACTAATAGTGATAACATCTGACAATTTTCTAAGTGTGAAGCTGTCTGAGAGCTTGAGTTGTCAGAAAAAGTGTTGTTGTGTTCTTGAAACGCGATCATTTTCCCAAAGGTTCTTATTGTGGTCTTGAAAATAGGTTCACAGCTGACTTGGTGGATCCTCCCGCAATCTCACTGCTCAGCCCGACATTTTATCTCTTGGTGTTCAAATTGAAATGACCAGTAGAAATGTAACTTAAAAAAACAAATACATATCATTAAACCTTAATCCTAATAATAGTAATAATATTAACACTACAATAATCTTTTTTCAATAAAAAGATGCTGAAATTCACTTTACCACTTTTTGTTGTCCTGAAACACAGATTCTTAAAATGTAAAATACAACGTTAGTTTGTTATGTTGCTGATGCCTCCTTTCTGGTCAAGCTCACCTCGTCATCTGACTAATGGATCACAGCTCTCCACCTTCTCTTCATCTCAGGACAAGGCTTCTTGTTATAGCTAAACAAACGGCATGCAAATACTGGAAACAGAGGACATGAGCTATACAAATGAATTAGAAAACAAGTAATTCAATTGTACAAATGATTTAGCCCTTCAAACACAAAGGCCAATCATATAGTAGGTCTGTCTATGTTACATAGGCGTGACCCAGGAGTCATATGTGAAGGACAATCATTAAAAGAACATTTTTACAAACAAATGTTAAAACATTTTTACATTGGGTTTTTACATTGTGAATAAAAAGCAGCAGCATTCAGAAAATGTTTGAGCTTATGGCCAATAGTAGTGATGCCTGATGAAAATATAGACATGGATGAGTTTTTCAAGGACTTGCTTTGAAACAAAACATCAATTCTTGCTATTTCTTTGTTTTCTTTTAGTTTTCAGTGATCGATTCAATGACTTTAAATCTTTCCTCTTTAGCGCCAAAACCATTTGAGATCAAAACCATTTTGATCTTTATTGAACTGGAGAGAACAGAAGGACATAGAATCATTGTTTTGATTAATGCACTTGTTTGGTGGATCAATCGGACTATATATTCACCTGTTGATAAAGCTATTTGATTGGGCTTGAAATGCGAACCTTGCTGGATACTGCTTGTGCTGGATTCTCTTAAAAGTCAATCTACCTCGTGAGATCTGTCCTCGCCTAGGTCACACTACGTAACTTGAGTGTCCTCTACATGGCTGTTGTGGGCTATATTTTTATTTTTTATAATTTGTAAAAGTGGGAGCATAGAAAAGGAAGCCAAGCCATCCAATAATTGACCCTTGAGGAATCCCACTTGTACTATTTGGACCCGCAGTCCTGGGTGACAGATAGCCACTCATATGGTCAGTTAGCCCTAAACCTACTGACCCTTATGTGAAACTGATCACTTTTGGATGATGTTGCTTGAATGCTGGATGCATTATTAATTTAATTAACATCTCCTGTCACAGTCTGCCTTCTCAAGAGACAATCAAGACAGTTCATTCGTCTTTCCTTACCATTCACCCGTTCCCAAATTGTTCTTCGTTTTTTCATGCAAGTCTCTCCAGCGTTATTCGGATTGCTTTCCTGGTTTTGACCCTGCCTGTCCCTGACCATCTCATCTCGTCGCCTCCCCGAATATCACCTCAGCCAGGGTTCGAATTACACAGTGGCCTTCGGAGGAGCCCTATTTTTTATAGTGTGCACCACGACTTTCCAATTCACATGCATGCTCATTAAAGTGGACAGATTTTTAGAGCTCCCCCTGAATCAGTGTCAGGTCAGGATTTCAGGGGGGCTCATGACCTTTTCAGGGGAGCCGAGCTCCCCTTAGACAGAGAGACAGACAGACAGACAGAAATACTTTAATGATCCCTGAGGGAAATTGCATTTTGATACAATACTCCGGCAAAAGAAAAGACAGTGAAGAAGTGAAGAACAGTATAGTACACTGCAAATATAAATATATAATATAAACATCTAACAATATGCATAAATATACAAAAATATACATACATCTAGGCATACACTATATAAAGTCAATAGTATACACAAAGGGATAGCATGTAAGGTAAGCGTAGGTTGTGAATGACCAGTTATGAAGTTACTACTAAGGTTATAAAACACCTTAGTATCTCCCCCGTAATTCGAACCATGACCTTAGCCTTCTGTCCCCGACCCCAAGCTCTCCCCTGGTATGTTTGCCTGCTCTGATTATTGTGTGTGACAAGAATAAAAGTCATTGCCAACTATACCTGCCTTCTAGTGTGCTGCAATTGAGTCCAACCACTGCCGGTTATATCTTTGTTTGATTCAATTCTAGGTTTTGTACTCTTTGGCTCTTCCATGACTTACAATGCACTGCAGTGGGAAAACTGTTCACAAAAATAATGTAATCAATGCTGACTACATCTTTTTTTTTTTTAGCAGATTCCTTGTATGAAGATGTTTAAAACCACCCACGTCCTACACAGGTCAGCTTCCCAGCTTTGTGCAGGTAAAGTAATGGTTGGAAAATCCCACAAAAAACGGCCAGATATTGAGCTATTGAAAAGATGCTATAAAAGCTAAATATATTTCTCAAAGACAGGACCATCAACGTGGGCACATAATTAACTGAAAAAAAAGCTAGATTTACTAAAATGATGTTGAAGGCTCTTCTTTTCGTTTTGTTACCCCCTGTCCTTTCTGTCTCTCCCGGACCAGGCTGCTTCAAGGTCCAAAGAACTGACAAGCAACAGAAAACAATCACAGACAGTGCTGTTGCTAAATAAATTGCAGGACTAATTACATTGTCATGGGGCAGTGCCCAAACACTTGATAAGTTGACAGTTATGACGAACCACATGAGACCACTGCAGGCCACTCTGAACCTCAGGGGCTTGAACCTGTAAAAGATCACATCACACAACACATCATTTGATTGTTATTGAATTATTTATCTCAGTGTTTTAGTCTAATTTCACTGGAAACGGTCAACGTTATGAGTTACCTGAGGAAGGTCAAAGGATGGACGACTGCCAAGTAACGCTCCACACAGATGCAACACTGGAACAGGGGACGGCCGATCCATACAAACACCCAAAGTTCCATCAGCACGGTTACAAAAATGTGACTGGCAGGGCCATATCTGCTCATGCAGTATAAATGGAACGGAATCACTAACATGAAAAGGGTGTCACAAAGTGCCACATTTAGATAAAATAATTCGGCTGCCAATGAGTCTGTGGTTCCGTGCGTGATCAGCCACATCACCCATAGGTTGGCTGGGAGTCCCACCACTATGTAAGGACCCAGCAAGGTGCTTCCAAAAATGTGTACAAAAGGCATTACTAATAGTGATAACGTCTGACAATTTTCTAAGTGTGAAGCTGTCTGAGAGCTTGAGTTGTCAGAAAAAGTGTTGTTGTGTCCTTGAAACGCGATCATTTTCCCAAAGGTTCTTATTGTGGTCTTGAAAATAGGTCCACAGCTGACTTGGTGGATCCTCCCGCAATCTCACTGCTCAGCCCGACATTTTATCTCTTGGTGTTCAAATTGAAATGACCAGTAGAAATGTAACTTAAAAAAACAAATACATATCATTAAACCTTAATCCTAATAATAGTAATAATATTAACACTACAATAATCTTTTTTCAATAAAAAGATGCTGAAATTCACTTTACCACTTTTTGTTGTCCTGAAACACAGATTCTTAAAATGTAAAATACAACGTTAGTTTGTTATGTTGCTGATGCCTCCTTTCTGGTCAAGCTCACCTCGTCATCTGACTAATGGATCACAGCTCTCCACCTTCTCTTCATCTCAGGACAAGGCCTTTTGTGACAGCTAAACAAACAGCATGCAAATACTGGTAACAGAGGACATGAGCTATACAAATGAATTAGAAAACAAGTAATTCAATTGAAGAAATTATTTAGCCCTTCAAACATATAGGCCAATCATATAGTAGGTCTGTTACATATGCATGACCCCGGAGTCACATGTGAAGGACAATTATTAAGAGAACATTTTTAAAATAGAAATGTTAAATAAAACATTGGTTTTCACATTGTGAATAAACAGCGGCAGCATTCAGAAAATGTTTGAGCTTATGGCCAATAGTAGTGATGCCTGATGCAAATATAGACATGGATGAGTTTTTCCAGGACCTGCTTTGCAACAAATCTTCATTTCTCAATATTTCTTTGTTTTCTTTTAGTTTTCAGTGAGAGATAGTCAATGACTTTAAATCTTTTGTCTTTGACACCAAAACCAATCACTTTAGTTGGATCTTTATTTAACTGAAGAGAACAGAGGGACACGCAGTCATTGTTTTGATTAATGCACTTGTTTGGTGGCTCAATTGGACCATATATTAACCTGTTGATAAAGCTATATAAATGGACTTGAAATGCAAACCTTGCTGGATACTGCTTGTGCTGGATTCTCTTAAAAATGAATCTACCTCGTGAGATCTGTTCTCACCTAGGTCACACTACGTTATTTGAGTGTCCTCTACATGGTTGTGGTGGGTGATATTGTTGTTTTTCATAATTTGTAAAAGTAGGAACATACAAATGGTAAACACAAGTGAAGCAATAATTGGCCCTTGAGGAACCCCATGTGTACTTTTTGGACCCGCAGTCCTGGGTGATAAATAACCACTCATGTGGTCGGTGTCCCCTAAATTTACTGACCCTTATCTGAAACTGATCACTTTGGATGATGTTGCTTGAATGCCGGATGAATTTTTCATTTGATTTACTTCCCCTTTGTTTAATTTAATTCTAGGTCTTTGTTTTTTTGGCTCTTCCATGACTTCCAGTTTTGCGCCACAGTGAGGGAATTGTTCACCGAAATACTATATTCAATGCTCACTACGTACATTTATCAGATTATTTGTCAAAATGATTCTAAAAGTATGACATGCCAACAAAACAGGGATTTGCAGTGTAACCCTTTTATTAACACGGATTTGATTAATAGAAATCACAGGGTGAGTGACTTATTCATTTAAAGATGAGATGGCACTATCTTAATCACTGCAGAGGAATCCAGCTGTCGGAGCAGCAAAAAGTACTGTGCACATCAAAGAAGTGGAACTGCATTTTACTTTTGTGTTGTTCTCCTCTTGCATAATATACCTCTATATATTAAGTTGCACAGAGGGTAAAGCTTTATTTGAATAAACCTGTACCCATAACTTCAGACATGTGTACACAAACATAACATAAATGTTTACAGATTCAATCCTAAATATAAACAGCTACAGCAAGCCACTAACTACTTTCATGTTCAATTGCATTCATTTTTACATAATTCTACCAAGCCTTTCTAAGTAGAGCCATCCATCCATCCATCCATCCATTTCTGCCGCTTATCCGGGGTCGGGTCGCGGGGGCAGCAGCCTGAGGAGGGAAGCCCAGACTTCCCTCTCCCCAGCCACTTCGTCCAGCTCTTCCGGGGGGATCCCGAGGCGTTCCCAGGCCAGCCGAGAGACATAGTCCCTCCAGCGTGTCCTGGGTCTTCCCCGGGGCCTCCTCCCGGAGGGACGTGCCCGGAACACCTCCCCAGGGAGGCGTCCAGGGGGCATCCTCACTAGATGCCCGAGCCACCGCAACTGGCTCCTCTCGATGCGGAGGAGTAGCGGTTCTACTCTGAGCCCCTCCCGGATGACCGAGCTTCTCACCCTATCTCTAAGGGAGAGCCCGGACACCCTGCGGAGGAAACTCATTTCGGCCGCTTGTATTCGCGATCTCGTTCTTTCGGTCACTACCCACAGCTCGTGACCATAGGTGAGGGTAGGAACGTAGATTGACCGGTAAATCGAGAGCTTCGCCTTTCGGCTCAGCTCCTTCTTCACCATGACGGACCGGTGCAGGGCCCGCATCACTGCCGACGCCGCACCGATCCGTCGGTCAATCTCCCGCTCCATCCTCCCCTCACTCGTGAACAAGACCCCGAGATACTTGAACTCCTCCACTTGAGGCAGAATCTCCTCCCCGACCCGGAGAGTGCACTCCACCCTTTTCCGGCCGAGAACCATGGCCTCGGATTTGGAGGTGCTGATCCTCATCCCAGCCGCTTCACATTCGGCTGCGAACCGCTCCAGTGAGAACTGAAGGTCACGGCCCGATGAAGCCAACAGGACAAGATCATCTGCGAAAAGCAGTGACGCAATCCTGAGGCCACCGAACCGTAACCCCTCAACGCCCTGGCTGCGCCTAGAAATTCTGTCCATAAAAGTTGTGAACAGAATCGGTGACAAAGGGCAGCCCTGGCGGAGGCCAACTCTCACCGGAAACAGGCTCGACTTACTGCCGGCAATGCGGACCAAACTCTGGCACCGGGAGTACAGGGACCCGATGGCCCGTAACAGCGGGCCCGGTACCCCATACTCCCGGAGCACCCCCCACAGGGCTCCCCGAGGGACACGGTCGAACGCCTTCTCCAAGTCCACAAAGCACATGTAGACTGGTTGGGCGAACTCCCATGCACCCTCGAGTACCGCGCCAAGGGTATAGAGCTGGTCCACAGTTCCACGGCCGGAACGAAAACCACATTGCTCCTCCTGAATCCGAGGTTCGACTATCCTACGGACCCTCCTCTCCAGGACCCCCGAATAGACCTTACCGGGGAGGCTGAGGAGTGTGATCCCCCTGTAGTTGGAGCACACCCTCCGGTCCCCCTTTTTGAAGAGGGGAACCACAACCCCGGTCTGCCAATCCAGAGGCACTGCCCCCGATGTCCACGCGATGCTGCAGAGACGTGTCAACCAAGACAGCCCCACAGCATCCAGGGCCTTTAGGAACTCGGGGTGGATCTCGTCCACCCCCGGGGCCTTGCCACCGAGGAGCTTTTTAACCACCTCGGCGATCTCAGCCCCGGAGATAGGAGAGTCCCCCCCCGAGTCCCCAGACCCTGCTTCCTCAGTGGAAGGCGTGTTGGTGGGATTGAGGAGGTCTTCGAAGTATTCCCCCCACCGATTCACAACGTCCCGAGTCGAGGTCAGCAGCGCCCCGTCTCTCCCATACACGGTGTTGACAGAGCACTGCTTCCCCCTCCTGAGACGCCGGATGGTGGTCCAGAACCTCCTCGAAGCCGTTCGGAAGTCCTTCTCCATGGCCTCACCAAACTCCTCCCACACCCGAGTTTTTGCCTCCGCAACCGCCGACGCCGCGCCCCGCTTGGCCCGCCGGTACCCATCAGCTGCCTCAGGAGTCCCATGGGCCAAAAAGGCCCGGTAGGACTCCTTCTTCAGCTTGACGGCATCCCTTACCGCTGGGGTCCACCAGCGGGTTCGGGGGTTGCCGCCGCGACAGGCACCGACGACCTTACGGCCACAGCTCCGGTCGGCCGCTTCAACAATGGAGGCACGGAACAAGGTCCACTCGGACTCTATGTCCCCCGCCTCCCCCGGGACATGGTTGAAGCTCTCCCGGAGGTGGGAGTTGAAGCTCGTTCTGACAGGAGATTCAGCCAGACGTTCCCAGCAGACCCTCACAGAACGTTTGGGTCTGCCAGGTCTGACCGGCATCTTCCCCCGCCATCGGAGCCAACTCGCCACCAGGTGGTGATCAGTTGACAGCTCCGCCCCTCTCTTCACCCGAGTATCCAAGACATGCGGCCGCAAGTCCGATGATACAACTACAAAGTCGATCATCGAACTGCGGCCTAGGGTGTCCTGGTGCCAAGTGCACATGTGGACACCCTTATGCTTGAACATGGTGTTCGTTATGGACAATCCATGACGAGCACAGAAGTCCAACAACAAAACACCACTCGGGTTCAGATCAGGGGGACCGTTCCTCCCAATCACGCCCCTCCAGGTCTCACTGTCATTGCCCACATGGGCGTTGAAGTCCCCCAGCAGAACAAGGGAGTCCCCAGACGGGGCGCTTTCTAACACCCCCTCCAAGGACTCCAGAAAGGGTGGGTACTCTGAACTGCCGTTCGGTGCATAAGCACAAACGACAGTCAGGACCCGTCCCCCCACCTGAAGGCGGAGGGAGGCTACCCTCTCGTCCACCGGGGTGAACCCCAACGTACAGGCGCCGAGCCGGGGGGAAATAAGCAATCCCACCCCCGCTTGGCGCCTCTCCCCAGGGGCAACTCCAGAGTGGAAAAGAGTCCAACCCCTCTCCCCTCCGGAGCCCAAACTGTGTGTCGAGGTGAGCCCGACTATGTCCAGCCGGTACCTCTCAGCCTCGCACACCAGCTCCGGCTCCTTCCCCGCCAGAGAGGTAACGTTCCACGTCCCCAGAGCTAGCTTCTGCAGCTGAGGGTCGGACCGCCCAGGTCCCCGCCTCCTGCTGCCGCCCAGCTCACATCGCACCCGACCCCTTTGGCCCCTCCCACGGGTGGTGAACCCATGGGAAGAGGGTCCCGCGTCGTTCCTTCGGGCTGTGCCCGACCGGGCCCCGCGGGCGTAGACCCGGCCACCAGGCGCTCGCCAACGGGCCCTTCCCCCAGGCCTAGCTCCAGGGGGGGGCCCCGGTGACCCACATCCGGGCAAGGGAAACTCCGTGCCAAAGTTACTTTTCATCATTGGGGTCTTTGAGCCACTCTTCGTCTGGACCCTCGCCTAGGACCTGTTTGCCTTGGGTGACCCTACCAGGGGCATGAAGCCCCCGACAATATAGCCCCCAGGGTCATTGGGACACGCAAAACCCTCCACCACGTTAAGGTGGCAGCTCAGTTGGGTAAAATGGTTCATGCATACAGGTGACAAATAATAATTCCTTTTATGAAGATGTTTAAAACCACCCACATCCTACACAGGTCAGCTTCCCAGCTTTGTGCAGGTAGAGTAATGGTTGGAAAGTCCCACAAAAAAAGCCAGATATTGAGCAAATGAATAAGTGAAATGTAGTTCTCAAAGACTGGACCACCAACCTGGGCACACATTGACAAAAAAAGCTAGATTTACTAGAATGACGTTGAAGGCTCTTCTCTTCATATTGTGACCTTTTTGTCTCCCCTGGTCCAGGCTGCTTCAGGGTCCAAAGAACTGACAAGAAACAGAACGTAATTAGAGACAGTGTTGTTGCAAAATAAATTGCAGGACCGATTATATGGTCATGGGGCATTGCCCAAACACTTGAAAAGCTGACAGTTATGATGAACCACATGAGACCACTGCAGGCCACTCTGAACCTCAGGGGCTTGAACCTGTAAAAGATCACATCACACAACACAACATTTGATCGTTATTGAATTATTTACAACCACAGCGTTTTAGGCTTATTTAACTGGAAACGGTCAATGTTATGAGTTACCTAAGGAAGGGCAAGGGTGGACGATTGCCAAGTAACGCTCCACACAGATGCAACACTGGAACAAGGTCTGACAATTTATGAAGAATGAACCTGTTTGAGAGCTTGAGTTGTCAGAGAAAGTGTTGTTCATCGTCCCAAAGGCTGTTGTTGTGGTCTTGAAAATAGTTTCATAGCTGGATGTGACCTCCCACCTCAAACTACTCACCCCCAAAATGTTCTCGCTTGGTGTCCCAATTAAAACAACTATTAAACTACTATTATAACGATCAGACTTATGAATACGAATTTGTAAATAAACTTGCTACCGCTTGTAGTTACCCTGAAACATAAATTCTTAGAATGTCGATGTACAGCTTTATATGTTTTTTGTGGATCCTTTCTGGTTCAGCTCACCTCATCTTCTGACTAATGGATCTCGTTCTCCAGCTGACAAGTGGCTTGCAGAACCTGAAAGCTTGTTGTCATAGCCAAACAAGTAGCATGCAAATAAGCTATATTTAAAGAAAAAACACAAATAATAAAATGATGTGGCAAGTTTATTTATATAGCCCCTGAAAAACACAGAGCATGCACATGCTTTTACAAAGGTATTATTGAAATAGTTTGAAATTGAAATGTAAGAAAATATATAATGTATAAGGTAAAAAAATATATCAGTGCAGGCTTACATTCTTTATGTTTCTGAAGTCTGAAGTAAATAGAAAAGTTATGTGTGCTGATTATATAGCGTGGAGGCCAACCCCATATGTTCTGGAAGTTTTCTCCAGATGTGATGCACAGAATCTAAAAGCTGCTTCATCATACTTGGTTCAATCTCTGATCAGAGAGTGCTAGTGGGTTTGTAATATGTGAACAGATCAGATATGTATGTTGTCCTAGACCTTTTAACGCTTCATCAACAATTTACTATTCATTGAACTCATCTTATCTGGAAAACGGGAAACAAATGCAGTGCTTAGTTCTCTGACAATTACTTTTTTAGTCTTAGCTTAAACTTAACTTCAAAGACTGCATATAGTAGAACAACCTACTAAAAATAAAAGCATGGACGAGTGTTAGCACATCTTACTTGGATGAATGTGCTCCGCCATTCATTTCCTATCGGAAAATCCGCTTTTTTAGTGCTCTGAGCTCTGCAGCCCCTGCATGGGAGAGCTTGATTAACAGGATAGTTAGTGTCTTGCGTTTTCATTAGCAAGAGTTCAACAGTTGTGTTGGACTATCCCAACCTTAGTAATGTAATGCTCAATTAGACTCCCTTTGTTGCTCCTGATCAAAAAAAGGTTGAATGAACCTAAAGTTGCTGTAGCCTCAAATACATTTATGAAACTACAGTACAACTCACATGTGTATAACAAGTACACAGCATGGTGCATGTAGCCTATGTCCGCCTAGAATTGGGAATACTCTGATCATGTGCATCCTCAACCTTCATCAACACATTATCTCTGCTTATTCTTTGCCAGATTGTACCAGTATCTGTGCAATATGCAACATCACCTCGTCAACTGACTAATGGAACACAGTTCTCCATATTGTATCTTCATCAGTCACACATGACAACTGTTGTGATAACTAGACAAATCACATGCAAATACTACAATTCAGCTTTATTTCAACAGAAACAACCAAACCTGACTTTACGTGTACCATTGAAATGTCATCAAGACCTTTCGCGGACCACACGATATGCAAACAGTGAAAAGATAAATGCACTTGCAGTGGCTCTGCAGAGAGTGCCAGTGTCCCCTCCCCTTTATACGTAATCCTTCCTGCAAGAAAGCAATGGGTGGTGGTAACAGTGGAAAGAAATATTCAGCAATGCTGCTTATGCTCACAGTGGCCCTCATTTATCAAACGAGCGTACAACAGAAAACGGGCGTAAAATGGACGTACGCTCATTTCCACATTGAGCTTGGCATTTATCAATTTGAACGTGAGCGCAGGCTGCGATGAAATCTCACGTCAGGTCTGAGCTCGTGTACGCAACTTTTTCGAGTGTGAACAGTGGCGAGACTGGTATATCCGCAAGAGTCGGACAACTTTTTCTTCACCTTATTCGGAATAAAATAACTTTAACGCAATGCAAACAATAGCCTATAGGTCAAATGTGAAATGTTTTAAGCTGGATCAATTTAACATCAATTTTACATTTAATTAATTATTCAATTAATTATTTACCTCTTCCGTAGCCCGCTGAACATGGGACACACTGTTGACTGCAACAGTGATTTGTTTCCATATAGCGTTTTTTTGCTTGCCCTTAATTAGATTAGATTAGATTCAACTTTATTGTCATTGTGCAGAGTAGTACAGAGACAACGAAATGCAGTTGGCGTTCTAACCAGAAGTGCAAATGAGCGATAAAGGTGCGGGTTGAAATGCAGAAATGCAGAATAAGGTGCAGAGTGCAAAATTGAAAAACATGAAAAGTGGCAGTAGTTATTAAAGTGACAGTAACCAGTGCAGGTGGAGGTAGTGATCGTTGAGGTAGTAAACGGTTACTAACACTAGCAGAAACAGGCTGTAAACAGTATAAAAAATGTTTTAAAAATGTAAACAATGTACAGGTAGTGTGAGAAATAGTAATATAATACAAGAAGTGTACAGGTGGTGCAATAGTGCGCTAGTGCAATACAACGGACTGCCGGGTAAAACAGATGAATGTGGATTGTATGGATATGGGGTGGGGGGTGCAACGGCAGTTGGGAATAAATAATACAATAAATAACATTACTATAAATAATATGAAGTATGTCCAGGGGGGTGAGGGGTGGGGGTGCTGGGTGGGCAGGGGTGAGTGTCCTTGTGGGGGGGGGGGGCGCATCAACAAGTGACACGAGTGTCTCCATTTCTGTTTCTGAAAAAATCCGCTTCTTTGCCGTTGGATGTTTCTCCATGTCGTAAAAGTTAGGGGCGAGACTTCTTTTATAGGGGCGTGTTACGTTAATTACGATCGATCTCAGCCGCTGTATTTATCAACACCAAGCTCCTTCGTACGCTGGGATTGGTGTGATACGATACGTTTCGTAAATCTCACGTGGGTCCTATCGTAAGATGAATCATGCGTTCAGATTTGCGCTCATTTCTACGTTCGTTTGATAAATGAAGGCTCCAAACAACACAAATTAACGCAAAACATCAACGGATTCTGTGGATTACACAGAAACACAATTTTTTTTTAAATAACAACAAGCCATCGTACTGCATTTACTGAACAATATTTATACTGTAAGTGTGTCAAGGATACAGTCCCACATCCATGTAGAAGAAGAGACACCCAGTAGGCTACCTATTCTACATGGGGCACCAAGGTGCAGTGTGCAGGATTTAGTGACCGCCAGTCAAACACTGTTATTGAGTTATTTTAATTCTGAAAGTCTACCGTCTATGGCAACCCTGCTCTTAACACCATACCACTCTTGTGAGTTTGCTCTCATTATGGATAGCCCATGCATAACTGACCTCCGGAATGACGTACGCTTTTTGGATATTATACCACTGCCTCTCTGACATTGCTTCCAAGCCAATGGTGTCACATACCTCCAGGAAAGGACTGCACTCATTCCCTGTGACAAACACAGCTGCCGGAACGGTAATGTTGCACTCCATGACTCCCCTGATTTGTGTTTGAGAATGCCAGATGTAATTATGGCCATCCACACATGTGTTTTCACAGTCACCCCAAAACCACTTTTGGACAATGCAGGTGGTCCTTCAAGGCATTTGCCACAACCCTCCCAGTGACACATAGAAAACAACATTAACAACTGCTTGCTACAGACAATGCTCTTTCTGTGAGCAATACAGTTAGTGTCTTCCTCCTCTGCATCACTGGAACTAGCACTGTCATCACCTGAAGTGAAACAAAAGTCCTCATCGTGGATCTCATGTTTGTCCTCAAAGGACACCTCATCATCTTCCACTGCACTGCAGCATTGCTCAAATGAGGCTTCTTGAGTGTGCTGGGGTGTTGAGGTTCTGGAGACAGATTTGCAGTTGCCAACGTTTTCCACAGCAGGGCAATAGCAATGGTCATTGAAGAGCATTGTAATGTTAGCCAGGTCATCGGTGAGTGTAGCTATTCAAGTTTCAAGTATCTTTATTGTCAAATGTGCTACATGGCAGGCATATAGCACAGATGAAATTGCAGTCCTGTCTCAGACCTGCGGTGCAAAATAAACAATGGACAGACAAACGGACACCGTACAGACAAAAACACAGAAACACAGAAAAGTACGAAAAAGTGAGGTAGTGCATTGAAAAATGGAAAATTGAATAGTGCAAAATATATTTAAAACAGTCAAAGGACAATTTTAAAGTGTCAGTCAGGATGAGAGTTTGTGAGTGGTGGCGGGAGGGCAATGGTCCGAGGTGGGTGCAGGGTTAAGAGTCTGTGGCAGGGGGGCAGAGGAGGGGGGCAGGGGCAGAACAGGGAGGGAGTTGAGCCTCCGGACAGCCTGGTGAAAGAAGCTGTCCTTGAGCCTGCTGGTTCTGGCCCGCAGACTCCGCAGTCTCCTCCCCGACGGCAGAAAACTGAAGATACTGTGGGATGGGTGGGTGGGGTCACCAGCAATCCTGATGGCTTTGCCGGTGAGGCGGGTATTGTAAATGTCCAAAATGGGGGGGAGAGAGACACCGATGATCCTCTCAGCTGTTCTCACTATGCGCTGCAGTGTCTTGCGGCAGGACACGGTGCAGGCACCGTACCACACAGTGATGCAGCTGGTCAGGAGGCTCTCGATGGTGCCTCTGTAGAAGGTGTGCATAATGGTGGATGAGGCCCCAGCTCTTTTTAGTTTGCGGAGGAAGTACAGGCGTTGGCTTTTTTGGCCAGTGATGCGGTGTTATGGTTCCATGACAGGTCTTCGGAGATGTGCACACCCAGGAACTTGGTGCTGCTCACCCTCTTCACTGTAGCATCGTTGATGATCAGTGGAGCATGCTGTCTGTGCATTCTCCTGAAGTCCACAACAATCTCCTTCGTCTTCTCCACATTCAGACGGAGATTGTTGTCCTTGCACCACGTAGCCAGCCTGTTCACCTCACTCCTGTAGATCGTCTCATCGCCGTTGTTGATGAGACCCACCACAGTCGTGTCATCCGCAAACTTGATGAAGATGTTGGAGCTGGATGTTGGTGTGCAGTCGTGGGTCAGCAGGGTGAATAGGAGGGGGCTCAGCACACATCCTTGGGGGGCCCCCGTGTTCAGTGTGATGGTGCTGGAGGTGCTGCTGCCGACCCGAACAGTCTGTGGTCTTCCCGTCAGGAAGTCCAACAGCCAGTTGCACAGGGAGGTGTTGAGTCCTAGCTGGTCCAGTTTGTGAATGAGCTGCTGGGGGATGATTGTGTTGAATGCTGAGCTGAAGTCGATGAACAGCATTCTGACATATGAGTCTTTTGAATCCAGGTGGGTGAGGGCAGAGTGGAGGGCAGAGGAGATGGCATCATCGGTCGAACGATTGGACCGATATGCGAAATTGGAAAGGGTCCAGGGTGGGGGGGAGGGCAGACTTGATGTGTTGCATGACTAGCCGCTCGAAGCACTTCATGAGGATGGGAGTGAGTGCGACTGGGCGGTAGTCATTGTGGCAGGAGGGAGACGACTTTTTCGGCACCGGGATGATGGTGGTGGCTTTGAGGCATGTGGGGACAACAGCCTGGCTCAGCAAGGTGTTGAAGATGTCCGTGAAGACATCTGTGAGCTCCTCAGCACAGTCCCTCAGTACACAACCGGGAATGTTGTCGGGACCAGAGGCTTTCCGTGGGTGTGTCCCTTTGAGGGATCGCCTCACGCTATCTGGGGATAGCGTCAACACCTGGTCGCCGGGAGAGGGTGGGGTCTTCTGTGCCGGGGTGCTGTTGTCTGCCTCAAAGCGGGCGAAGAAGTCGTTCAGCTCGTTCAGCAGAGGGGTGGAGCTGTCGCAGGTCTGCGGAGAGGGCTTGTAGTCCGTTAAGGATTGGATCCCTCGCCACAGGTTTCTGGAGTCTCTGCTGTTGCTGAAGCGGTCGGCGATCCTCCTGGAGTACCGTCTCTTGGCCTTCCTGATGCCGCGTGCCAGGTTGGCCCTGGCTGCCTTCAGGTCCACCTCGTCTCCAGCTCTGAAGGCGGTGTTCCGAGCCCTCAGGAGTCTGTAGACTTCCCCTGTCAGCCATGGCTTCTGGTTGGCCCGAATGCGGATGCTCTTGGTGACCGTGACGTCATCAATGCATTTCCGCATGTAGGAAGTGACGGTGTCTGTGTATTCCTGGAGGTCTGTGGTGTTGTTGTAGGTGGCTGCCCGTCTGAACATGCTCCAGTCAGTGGTGAGGAAGCAGTCCTGGAGTGTCTCTGAAGACCCCTCAGGCCACACGCGTACCTGCTTTGTTGTTGGTCTGATGACTTTGACCAGGGGTCTGTAAGCAGGCATTAACATCGTGGTGGTGTGGTCTGAGGCGCCTAGGTGGGGCAGGGGGAGGGCTTTGTAGGCCCCCTTATGCGTGGTGTAAACATTGTCCAGGATATTATTGCCACGTGTGGGAAAGTGGATGTGTCCATGGAGTTGTGGAAACACGCTCTTGGGGTTTGCATGATTGAAATCCCCAGCCAGGATGAGGAAAGCATCAGGGTGGGCTGTCTGCTGCTCACTGATGTGCTGGTAGAGTTCATACAGCGCCTCGCTCCTGTTGTTGTTGGAGCCAGGGGGGATGTATATTGCTACCAGGAGTATGGCACTAAATTCCCTCGGCAGGTAGAATGGCCGGCATTTAATGACCAAAAACTCCACCAGTGTTGAGCAGTGTGTGCAAACCACAGCAGCGTCGCGGCACCAGGCATCACTGATGTAAACACAGAGTCCCCCGCCGCGAGTCTTCCCCCCCTCGACGAGCACTCTGTCCGCCCGGTAGCATGTTAGAATGGCACAGTCCGGGACGCTGTCAGTAAGCCATGTTTCCACAAAAACAAAGGCACAACAGTCACTCACGGTTTTGGTGGATGTCCGGAGTTGACGGATATAATCCATTTTATTGTCCAGCGATCGTACGTTGGCCAGTACGATCGTAGGAATAGCCGGCCGATGAGGGCTAGCCGCTAGCCTAGCTCGGATACCTCCGCGCTTGCCCCTCTTCTGCTTCCTCATATTCCGCTTGTGGCGCCTCCACTGGCGGCTGGTCGCAGGAGTGGGGGTCGGTGATTGAGCAGGCCGCTGGAGCAGATCGCAGTCGCGTAGTATTTCCGCGACTGCTGTATTTATATCCATGTTTGTAGTTCTGCCGATGGCAAGCAGAAACTCACGGGAGTATGTGCGTTTCGGGACAGATAGACACGACGATGATGGACATGTGCATGTATGTACACCACACAAAAAACATAAAAACACCGATTCGACGGGAGAGAGAGGAGCCGCTGCGTGTGTACGCGCCGCCATGTTATGCTCCTGAACTGCTTTTTCTTTCCCTCAGCTAGGTCTGTCTGGATACCAACCGATACACTGAATCTGGCTTCACAGCGTATGTCCTGATCTTCCTCATCCCTGTCACTCACTGTTTCACTGCCCACTGTAGACATGCAGGCCTGCTTGATCTGAGGGAGGGGGCAAAGGGGAGGATAATTTGTAAAGAAATGGAAGATCATTTTGTGCATTACACATTTACAACCCATTAAACATTGTGCTGATGGAGTACTAATTATGTTCTTGTGATTTATGTTTTGTAATGCATTATTGTGTATCCATTCATTCTGTTTCAAGATATTGGATACCATACAAAATTGTGTCTAAGATATGCTTTCGATTTTATTTGCATGATGTAATGTCCATCCATCCCATCCATTTCTGCCGCTTATCCGGGGTCGGGTCGCGGGGGCAGCAGCCTGAGGAGGGAAGCCCAGACTTCCCTCTCCCCAGCCACTTCGTCCAGCTCTTCCGGGGGGATCCCGAGGCGTTCCCAGGCCAGCCGAGAGACATAGTCCCTCCAGCGTGTCCTGGGTCTTCCCCGGGGCCTCCTCCCGGAGGGACGTGCCCGGAACACCTCCCCAGGGAGGCGTCCAGGGGGCATCCTCACTAGATGCCCGAGCCACCGCAACTGGCTCCTCTCGATGCGGAGGAGTAGCGGTTCTACTCTGAGCCCCTCCCGGATGACCGAGCTTCTCACCCTATCTCTAAGGGAGAGCCCGGACACCCTGCGGAGGAAACTCATTTCGGCCGCTTGTATTCGCGATCTCGTTCTTTCGGTCACTACCCACAGCTCGTGACCATAGGTGAGGGTAGGAACGTAGATTGACCGGTAAATCGAGAGCTTCGCCTTTCGGCTCAGCTCCTTCTTCACCATGACGGACCGGTGCAGGGCCCGCATCACTGCCGACGCCGCACCGATCCGTCGGTCAATCTCCCGCTCCATCCTCCCCTCACTCGTGAACAAGACCCCGAGATACTTGAACTCCTCCACTTGAGGCAGAATCTCCTCCCCGACCCGGAGAGTGCACTCCACCCTTTTCCGGCTGATGTAATGTACGCAGTCAATTATTAATGGACCAATAGTGGCCGATGGGGTTATCAGAGGGAAATGAGGTGGAAGGTTGAAGGGCTGTAGCCTACTGTTAAGCACTTAACATTTATTGTATTCAAGAACATTATGCATTTTAGGAAATATAGTCTACTTATTAGGAAATATAGTCTGCTTTTCCATTTTGTGCTATTTCCTTGAAATGCACAAAATGGAAAAGCAGATTATATTTCTTAAAATGCATAATGTTCCTATATACAATAAATGTTGAGAGCATACTTTCGGTCTTGGACGAATTCATCCAATGGGAGCGCTTGTTAAATTTCTGATCTTTCACATTTGGATAACTAAGACAGTCGCTTACAAATCAGTGCAGCGCTGTCAATTGATCTATTATGGCAAGACATGTTAGATGCACTTTGAGAGATACACCCCCGGATGAGCATAGATGCGAGGCGGATTCACGTGTCACGGTTTACTTTAAGTGGATGTTGGAGGTTTACTTTATGGTGAATTGTGATGGATATTGCACAGATGGATATGCACCGATGTTATTATGGAACTATTTCCTCGAATTGAACTCTGCATCAGCGATCTGCTAGTCGGCGAACTTCATGGTGAGTAGAAAGGGACATTTGTGGAACTTTCTGTTTACAGACCCGCCGTGGTTTAATTAGCAGCTAAGAAACATAGATCTGTGATATCGTTGGATAAACTTCATGGTCGGAGTGCTAGCTTGTGGAGATTGACATGAGACTACATGTTCCAAATGTTTAGATGCTAATAGTACAGCGGATAACCATGAAAATTGTGCACTTTTTGAAAGAAACATGTAGGTTATACCATGAGGTTGATTTTCAGATTTGGAGGGAAGTCAGATTTGACCTCTGAGGAACTTTTCCGGAAAGACGGAAGTGACGTCGACGCAGCAGTAGCCTTAGCAACAGAGAGTTGAAGCTATCAGGAAAGTGCTCTTTTAAATAAACTCCTGGTGTACTTAGAAACTTTAAAATGCCTCGTTTTGTGAGTACAGACCATATATGTACTACTACAGAAGTTGGGTAACAATCCAAAGGATTCAAAGGTTTTATTGTCATGTGTGCAGTAAAGAAACGCGTTTCCCTGGACAATGAAATGCTTACTTTGCTGCCCACACTGGATACCATATATAAATAATGTATAAAATAGAATATAAATTGAAACTGTACAAATAGAAATATACATAAAATAAAAATAAAATAGAAATATAAAATTTAGAAGATGTGAATTAAATTAAATGAAATTGTAAATGTGCATTGTGCATCAGCAGCTGTAAACATTGAACATTATTGTGCAAATAAAGTTAGTGCAAGTAAAGTGTCCAGTGAGGATGTCCGTGGGGGGGGGGGGGGGGGGGGGGCGCTCTGTCCTTAAGGGGGTTCAGCTGTTCAACAGTCTGACGGCCGTGGGGAAGAAGGAGTTCTTGAACCTGGTGGTTCTGCATCTCACACTCCTGAACCTCCGGCCTGAGGGCAGGAGTGTGAAGAGTCCGTGCTGGGGGTGAGTGGGGTCTTTGGTGATGGAGGCAGCTCTCCTGTGGACTCTGCGTTGGTAGATGCTCTGCAGAGAGGGCTGTGGTGTCCTGGTGATCTTAGACGCAGTCTTTACCACTCTCTGCAGGCGTTTGCGGTCCCACACAGTTGAGCTGCCGTACCACACGGTGATGCAGGTGGTCAAGACAGACTCAATGATGCAGCTGTAGAAGTTGCTGAGGATCTTGGGCGCCATCCCAAATTTCCTCAGCCTCCTCAGGAAGTACAGCCGCTGCTGAGCCTTCTTCACCACCTGTGTGGTATTGAATGTCCATGTGAGGTCGTCACTGATGTGGACCCCTAAGTATTTGAAGTTGCTCAACCTCAAGACCTCGGATGAACAGTGGCTGATGAGGCCTCTTCTCCTTCCTCATGTCCACAATCATTTCTTTGGTCTTGTCAGTGTTGAGGGTGAGGTTGTTGTTTCCACACCACGTCACCAGACTGTCCACCTCCCTCCTGTAGTCCGCCTCGTCTCCGCCAGTGATACGTCCAATCACGGCGGTGTCGTCGGCGAACTTAATGATGGTGTTGTCAGGGTAGGAAGCGACGCAGTCGTGGGTGAACAGGGTGTAGAGGATGGGGCTGAGGACACAGCCCTGCGGGGTCCCGATGTTGGTGGTGATAGTGGCTGAAGTCCTTTTCCCAATCCTGACAGACTGTGGTCTGCCAGTCAGGAAGTCCAGGAGCCAGTCGCAGAGGGAGGGGTGAAGTCCTAGAGCAGACAGTTTATGGGTGAGTTTGTGGGGGACGACGGTGTTGAAGGCGGAGCTGTAGTCAATAAAGAGCATCCTGATGTAGGAGTCTTTATTTTCCAGGTGGGAAAGGGAGACATGGAGGGCGGCAGCGATGGCGTCGGAGGTGGACCGGTTGTGCTTGTAGGCATACTGCAGGGGGTCGATGGTGTCTGAGATGCTGTTGTGAATGTGGGCCAGTATCACTCTCTCGAAGCACTTCATGATGATTGGAGTGAGTGCTACTGGCCGGAAGTCATTCAGGCAGGATGGGGGGTTCTTCTTGGGGATGGGGACGACAGTCGTGGTCTTGTAGCATCTTGGGACGATGCATTGACTGAGGGAGAGGTTGAAGATGGAGGTGAGAACATCAGCCAGCTCGTTAGCACAAGCTCTGAGGGCGCGTCCTGGTATGTTGTCCGGCCCAGCTGCTTTCCGGGGGCGGACGCTCCTCAGGGCTTTGTGTACCTGGGCTGATGTGACGACTGGCGGGGGTGAGGGGGGAGGAGTGGCCGGGGTGTGTGTGTATTCAACAGAGGTAGTGGGGGTGGGGGTCTCGAAGCAGGTGTAGAAGGCGTTGAGGTCGTCTGGCAGGCTGTCTGAAGGGCTGATGGTGGAGGTTTTTGAGCTGGTCCTGAAGTCTGTGATGTGGTCCAGACATTGCCACATTCTCCTGGGGTCAGCATTAGAGTAGAAGTCCTCCGTCTTCTCTCTGTGCTGTCTTTTGGCCGCTCTTATGGCCTTCTTCAGTCTGTACTGCACAGCTCTGTACTCTACTTCGTTGCCAGTGTGGCAAGGCTACGAGATTTATCTACTTTATAATTAAATGAAAACCCGACAACGCCACCTAGGGGAATTTCGCCCCAAGGAATTAGTATAGCAAGTAGTCGACGGTCAACTACAGGACACAGGTTCGAAAGACACAGGCACTGGACGTGATCCCAAAAAGATACATTTATTGCTCACAAAGTGGTTCTCTAAAAATATTTTAGCACAGGTTGTCAATATGACTCACAATCCACACGATATTACACAATCCGTATTTTCATTAAAATTGTTGCTGTATTGCTTTTAAAGTACAGGGATACAGGAGATTGAGGGCTCACCGGGCGAGATGACTTGCTGACGGGGAAAGGGGAAGGGTTCCTTATGCTACACCACACGTGAAAAACCACACAAATTGTTGACACCCAGGTGCACTATTGTACAGGAAAGTGAAGGGGACGACCACCACCAAATCAGCCAGCCACTCGCACCAGCAGCACCAACAGCTCCCTAACGATGTAAAGGCCCGCTTCGGCAGATAAGCCACTGGCAGGACGTGGAGGCTTCTTTCCTCCGGCACAAGAGGGGCGCACCACCGATGCAGTTTTAACTTCGAAAGTGGATACCACGCAACGCATGGACAATTACGCACCGGCTTGACGGCCACGCTTCCCCGCTCCCAGCCTCAGTCGGCAAATAAGCCAACACTGAGGATGCAAAATGAGGAGACACACACACACACCGCACGCCGTGCCGCGACTGGACCGCCACACACGCACACCACGCTGAAGCAGTGCTCCCGCAGCTGCAACCTCCAGCCCAACAACTGGCCGACTATTACCGGTATGAGAAGTAAACTGCGCTCCACTAGGCCCCGCGACAGCCACGCCAGACCAAGCCACACTGCCCAAGTCAGAATCTGCCCTGGAGAAGACACACACCTGAAACGATTCTCACCCACCTATAATGATTACGGGACCGCCCCGTGGCCAAAATTGATGACGCACAGTGGGCGGGGAGCAGAGGTGGAAAGCCACAATGATTTAATACACCCCAAGTACCAAAAATTAGGAGTGAGTGGAGCCACTCTGCCACATCAGACCTAAATGCAACAGAGCGAGTACGTAACAAATGCAGCACGTCTCTGTTTACCCAGGGCTTCTGGTTGGGGAACCTCCTCACTTGTGTGGTGGGTATAATGTTCTCAACACAAGTGCTAATATACCCAGTCACATACTCAGCGTAGTCCTCTACGCTGATGGAGGAGTCCCCTCGCGTGGCTGCAGCTCTAAAAACATCCCAGTCCGTCGTGGCGAAACAGTCCTGTAGAGTGCTCTCAGCCTGTGGTGTCCATAGTTTAACCTGGCTGGTGACAGGGTTCGACTGCTTGAGTCTTTGTCTGTAGGCCGGGTACAGAAACAGAGAGATGTGGTCTGAGTCTCCGAAGGGGGGGCGGGGGGCGGCTTGGAGTGCACCACGTACGTTGCTGTAAACGTGGTCCAAGGTGTTTTTTCCCCGGGTGGGTATGTCCACGTGTTGGAAGTATCCATGCATTTTTAGTGGGGTAATTTACGAGATGTACACACTGTATCATTCACCCCAGTACTAAGCCATTCAGCTGATACCCCTAAACTTGATCAATATTGATCGTCGCTAAAAATGCATCTGAGGGGGTATTTGGCTGGATTATTGGTGGAAATTACCTCAGGGTGAATTTTACTCCGAACCATCACTTTAAAGACTATCAATTGGGAGATTGTTAGGGCAGGTTTTGTGGTGGACTGATGCTCAATGTTTGTACCATCAAGTGTCATGTTGATGAAGGCCAAGAGAGATGGTGGCACAGCCCTCTGCTGGCAGTTTTCTTTGAATGATCCATCAAAAGAGAAAGATGAATTAAGGATCTCTTTGCGCACTACTTGTGCTGCTCGCATTAAGTGCATGGGATCACTGTCACTTTGACAGGCTATCATGAGAGCTGGTCCAATGTCCTTCTCAAAACTCAGGAGTGTGTCTCTTCCGCGTAAATGTGCCCTCAGATGTGGAAGCTCAGAAAGCAGTCGTTCTTTCAGTCTGGTGGTGTGAATCCGTTCACCTACAGTAAGACCAAGTTGTTCCAGCCTGGTCTTGTACAACTGAGCAATGTCTGTCAATTTGAAGACAGGGGCACTGTGCTCATCACTGTTCATGTCTTCCAGATATGCCACTAACTGTGCAAAGGCTAGGCCATGTAGACAAGAATCATCTCCATCATTTCGTTCAGATGCAGCCTGCCTGGCTCTGTTATACAATGAAGACAGACAGTGGTGATCATACTTGGCCTCAATGGAAATCATGTCACCCTCTGCAAGCTTGACCAACAGAGCAGTGTCATCAAGCTCAAGGGCACACTTCTTCACATTTCTGTCAATGTTGTAGGTTAGGGTTAGGAGACAACAAAGAAATGAATTGGGGTACATAAAAAATGAATATTTTTATGTTTTTTTTACCTTGACCTTTACATAAATGCATTTTCTTCAATTCTGGTGGTTTCAAAGGTATCAGATACAGAATGGGCACCCAAAAGTTAGTGGGAAATGACACCTTAAGTGTTTTTCTACTGTGTTTGGTTCCAACGTGAGGCACTTTTGATTATTATTGGCGGCCATCTTGAATTTGACCTCTCCCGGGCCTCAGAGGTCAAATTTGACTTCCCTCCAAATCTGAAAATAAACCTCATGGTATAACCTAACTATAGTAGAAGTTTCATGTTTCTTTCAAAAAGTGCACAATTCCCCTTGATTTGAGGGCTTAACCGCTGTACTATAACCGTTGCCCTAGGTTGGATCGTGTGGTCGCTAATTTGGTTTTGGACTCAATTGCCGCACAACCCATATCAATCTGTTTGTCGGACGCTGTAAGCCTACACTGGTTGGGGATTTATTTGTGCATGTATGTGAATATATTAGTGTTTGGTGTATGTGACCCCAACATCCAGCACTTTGCCAGTGGCGGTTTTAGGCACGGGCAGACCGGGCAGCCGCCCAGGGCGGCACTTTGGGGGGAGCGGAACGAGATCGTCAAAAAAAAAAAAATCATCTGCGCCGAAAAGCGCTTCTCTATAATTTATCTAGCGCCGCCCACCCCCCCCCCCCCCAAAAAAAAGTGTTGTTTTTCCCCCCGTTTTTTTTCGGGGGGGGGGGGGGGGGGTGGGCGGCGCTCGGAGGGAATCTCGCCCGGGGCGTAATTCAATGTAGAACCGCCACTGCTAGTAGACCAAGTGTAGCTACAAGCTGGCATGCTGGATAGCAGCTAAACATACCGCTCTGTCCTCAGCCTGAAGGGTTCGTTTCAGCGTCCTGTGTCTGCGACCGATAGCATCGGTGGTGTTGCTTGCAGTAGTTGGTCTATCGGTCTGCCCTATACTGTAGCTCGAAAAGTCAAATATGGACGGAATTGCCTCAGGTTTCAGCCTGTTGGACTTAACCCTCACCAGTGACCCTGTTGTATCGAAAGTATAGGTCTCTTCATAGTCTGTAGCTAAAAAATGTTCGCTACAGACTCGGAATCCAGGGGCTAATGGAGGATTAGCCAGTTTTAAGGCTGCCAGCCATGTATTAAGTGCTGGTTTCCTATTCAAAGGTAGCCTGTAGAAATGAATCACTACCCCAGCTGCCTTGGCCCTATATAATTCATTACTGCAGCCAGGGGCAATACAGTACGATCCTCCCCTAGACCTCGTTGTTTGCTTTTCAGTAGCCATTTCAGTTCGCATGAGGCTCATTATCTGCTATGGCAGTTAGTTAGCAACAGAGTTGGTTGCCATGCCAATGACGTAGCTCATTGTTGAAATCCAAAATGGCAGCGCCCATGTAACAAAAACAACACTTTAACATACAATTTTATCCCTTTTAAACAAGTTCAGCGTTTTTAGTTATTGTACCAATGAGAAGGCAGACAATACATCTGTTATATCAATTAAACTTAACATTTCAGTTCAGTTCATCTTTAAAGAATTAAAAACATAGCGGGCTGGGGGCGGGGCAGCACCCTGGTAGCTCACCGGTTAGCACATGTGCCATTAAGTCCTTAACAGTGATCCGGGTTTCGATTCCAGCCCATGGTCATTTGCTGCATGTCTTTCCCTCTCTTTCTACTTTCCTATCTAATCTTTATTGTGTCTATCAAATAAAAACAAGAAGTATGAAACATGCCCCAAAAATAGATTTAAAAAAAAAAACAGAGGGGCAATACAGGGCGTCATACGTACAGTAGGCCGGTATAAAATTCAGCTTTGGACCCCGTAAAGGCGTCGGCACTGTGTGTCACACCAGTTTTGTCGTCTTCAGACCGAAGACGACGAAACTGACTGGAAAGGAGAAAAAAATAATTTGAATACTGATTTTAATAGTATTCAGCAGTGTGTGATCATGCCATGATGCTAAATAACTGTAAAAGGACTATACCGATCTGGGTTCATCGGTAAGGGAGGTTTCAATGACCCCAGGAGACGGTTGGGTAGTGCATCTAGTAGGACTCTAGCCATTTCAAGGCTTACCTCAGGATAGAACTCCATAGGATGTTATTGTGGTACATGTCTTCTACACGCACACACCTCATTTGGATAGGAGCGGATACGCATGTTTTCTTATTACCAATAGTGGTATCACGCTATATCTTTAACCGATACATTTTCGGGTGTCACGCAATTAAAGTGAAGCAGACGGTCTCCTTCTGCTCCAGCTCTCGACATCTGACGGATCATGGTCATCTTTCTCTTCAGACATGTTGTCATAACTAAACAACTAGCATGCAAATACTCAAACAGAGGTCTACTTAAAAAAAATAAATATATATATATATATATATATATATATACATACATATACACATACATATATACATATACACATACATATATACAGTGTTTCCCACAGGATTTTTGTAGACTATGGTGGGGGGCTCGCTATCCTCTAGGGGGGTCCGGGGGCATGCCCCCCCGGGAGAAAAAATTCAGTAGATTTCATTTAAATGCATCAATCTGGTGAATTTTGAGAACCAATTTATGACATATCAATTACTGACAAACTACTTACAAACTGCTGGTACTGATATTAATGTTGATGACACAATGTGTCATACTAAATGGGGTTGAGGAGTTTTCAGAAAGCATTTGTACAAAAATGACTAAAACACAGTGCTGACTGAGCCTTTATACTACTAGTGAACTGTCAAGCGCGCAGCTGGGGGGGCGGGGGGTCGCGAGGACGCTTTGCCATGACGACGGGGGGAAACAGAACGTTGGGGAGCCAATCCAGCCGCGAGGATATTAAACGCTGCAGCCCACCTGTGTTGGCATTGAGCTGCTAGTGTAGTCTATTTAACTAGGTGAAATGAGTCCGGGCCAGAGTGAGCGGAGCGCGAGCGAGCGAGGAGCGGATGGAATGTTGCTGGAGCGTGGAGCGGTTTTTTTATTCAGACGCCGGAGCGGCCGCTGTGTTCCGCTCCAGTGTCGCTCCGATACCGCTCACACCACGAGTCTGAGGCATGCCCAAATCCAAACGTCTCTTCTTGTTGCACTTGTCTATCTTTTAAAATGTTCTATGACTGAAATATATTGCCGTTGCTCTTAATTCTTTAGTATGTACGTTTTCTGTTTAAGGTGGCAATTCGTAGTAGATTATTTCTCCCTCATTTAAATTGGAGCGAGCGTGGAGCGATTTCAGTGGAGCGGGGAGCGAAAATGAGCGGAGCGGCCGGACGCGATTTAGAGCGAGGAGCGGCGATACAGTCTATGGGAGCGGCCGAGAGAACAGCCGTCTGAGAGAGGAGCGGAATATTCGCACCGCTCAGCTCTGCTCACTAGTTCTGGTCCGGGCGGATATTGAAACTATGGCGGCCGAAATTAGACTATGGCGGTGCGCCATAGTCTCGTCAATGTGTGGGAAACACTGTATATATACATATTATGGCATGCCGTTCAGGAAATTAATCTTTGAATATATTGAATGAAACTTTGAATATATGGAGTGAACCTTGAATATATTGAATGAAACTTTGAATATATGGAGTGAAACTTTGAATATATGGAGTGAACCTTGAATATATTGAATGAAACTTGAATATATGGAGTGAACCTTTGAATATATTGAATGAAACTTGACTGACGGCAGGCATCACGGCAGTGCCTGCGGCCATCTTGTGGACGCTGCAGCTAAAACTGAGTGACAATGAGGCAGGCCGCTCGCAATTTTAAACAACGAGGACATGATAAACACACTGGCGAATGCGTGCTAAGATCCTCCTGACACCCCTGCCCGTTCTTCTGACGAAGAAATTCGCTTTGTGAATTCACTTCGCTCTGACGCGGCACTTCTCTGGGACTGGAGAAGCTGCTGCGGATACACGGATTTCATGAACTGAAGGAGAAGCTCTTCATATATTGTTTAGATACAATACGAATCACATTCATAGACCAATGCAGGCTGAATATTTAGTTAAGTATTAAACGTATTTGATGATCGGCAACACATTGTCAGCTTTGGGCACGTTACTCACACAGCGGACTGCGGACGGAAAGACAAATGCATAATGAGATTTGCCGAAACTTTGAATATACTGAATGAAAATTTGAATATATTTTATGAATCTTACATGTTACAGTGATTAATACAGCAGCAATAATTTTTTTTAATTCCATAGTAATTATCTCCGTAAGGCATAATCTCATTATGCATTTGACTGTCCGTCCGCAGTCCGCTGTGTGAGTAACGTGCCCAAAGCTGACAATGTGTTGCCGATCATCAAATACGTTTAATACTAAAATAAATATTCAGCCTGCATTGGTCTATGAATGTGGGTGATTCGTATCGTATCTGAACAATATATGAAGAAAAGCTTCTCCTTCAGTTCACGAAATCCGTGTAGCCGCAGCAGCTTCTCCAGTCCCGGAGAAGTGCCGCGACAGAGCGCAGTGCCATTACGCACTGCCATTCACTGTGTTTTACCTTCATTAAATCACCTGAAAACTATATCAAGCTAACCATTCTGTGTACGGGCGGAGATTGTACATATGGGCTGTTGTGGGGCACTCCTGTGAGGTTGAAGGCATGCTCAGTTTGGCCCAATAAGCAGCTGCCTGGCCCATTGTAGTTGGTCTGCCACGGTTAAAAAGGGAGCGAATTTCTTCGTCAGAAGAACGGGCAATTGGGCAGGGGTATCGGGAGGATTTACGCATTCGCCAGTGTGTTTATCATGTCCTCATTGCTGCAACGAAATTGCGAGCGGTCACGCAGTTTTAGCTGCAGCATCCACAAGTTACACAAGATGGCCGCAAGCACTGCCGTGAAGTCTGACGTCAGTCAAGTTTCATTCAATATATTCAAACATCCCAGATATATATATATATATATATATATATATATAATAGAGGGCAAACAAGGGTGTCCACACTGATTAAGGCTCAGTACTGTCCTCCAGCAATCACTTCAGTTGAATAATTCAAGAAGTCAGTATTATTATTATTGTTAAAGCATATATATATATATATATATATATATATAGCCTTCAATGTGGTTTCTGGGATTCAATGTCCCTGTGCAGGAAAAATATTTTTCATACATATTGTCCTTGGTTAACCACACATACCGCTACCATAGGAATCATGGCAATAGTTTGAGATAAATTTGTGCATTGCATGGGTCAAGTAACCAGAAACACATTTCTTGACACTTTGTAGTGTTTAATATAGCTCACATCTTTTTATGCACAGGTTTTAAGCACGTACAGCTCAATGCAGTTATTAAGGGTGTCACCACATTATGAGATACTCTGTGATAACTGTTTAGCAAAACATTTAGTCGTTTACTGGAAGCAGGCCAGGGCAGGCGGGCAGACGTGTTAAAGCACTAATGAGGGGAACAATTCCATAACCTCAATTAAGCGTTTCCAAATCAACCATAAATGAATATTGAACAGAGGGCAAACAAGGGTGTCCACACTGATTAAGGCTCAGTACTGTCCTGTTCAGTTGAATAATTCAAGAAGTCAGTATTATTGCCCAAACTGCAGAGGGCAAAATAGTCTTGGTTATAATTTTCACAAATGCCCTAGTCTCTCTCTGAATTAGCCATGTGGCAGGAAAGGGGTTCATGGAAAGTGCGTTACAATTAGAAAGGGGGTTACATTTTCCAGAAAACAAATCCTTCAGGTTATTTCTTCGTAAACCTTAATGCAGACTGACCTGAGGGTCAGCTAAGTGCTTGTATGGTTTAGATACAATGTCACACACACAAACAAACAATTTACCTACCATAGCACAATGTTGATATTATGCAGACAGGAATTAGTTTTGATCCCAATATTTTTCACATTACTTTTCTTACTTCAACAGAACCAATTTCATGCCAATTTTTTTCTGAGGTCAATGCATGATGCGGTGCTCATGCTGTCCATTTGGCAGACGGTCATTGCCATATTCTACTAACTGAGACGTGGCAATCTACTGACCTCCAAATGATACCGGGGGGAGCACAGGGGCATCTCCAGAGCCTGAACCAGTTTCTGAAACAAGGCCAAATCCATCTTCTTCAGACTCTTGACTCCATCCTCTCCTTCAGCTTGGATAGATATGGGAGCCAGTAAGTGCAAATTTGTGTTTATAAGCTGTTGGGGGGGGGGGGGGCGTGGTTCAGGGGTCAACCTTCATTTCACTGAGAACTGGATGCCATGTTTGTGGAGGCGGTCGATCAGCGTGGTCTTAGCAAAAGCTGCTCCTGGAGTGTAGACTCCTCCCCTGGAAGATTGGGAAGGGACAGAAACCAAGAAGGCGACAAAAAGGTGGGGAGAGCAATTATTCATGAGACAAAAGAGTGACAAGCAGGGCCACTGTGTGTGTGTGTGTGTGTGTGTGTGTGTGTGTGTGTGTGTGTGTGTGTGTGTGTGTGTGTGTGTGTGTGTGTGTGTGTGTGTGTGCGTGCATACTTACGTCTGGGGCAGAGCCTTTGGTTCATTGAGGATGGTGAGAGCCGCCTGCACCAAGGCGATGGGTGTGGCAACATACCCAGCCTCTGCAAACGAGAGACAGCATAATGTTAAGCAAATGAAAGGTTTCTTAAGCCAATACACTCCTCTCCACTAATGGTGGTGTAGGATGAGTTGATATGTGGAAACATGAAAGTACTTACCAGGCCCCTGGACCAGAGTGCGAATCTTGCCATCGGGTTTTCCCTGGGAGGGGTCTTTTCCCTCTGTGTAACCTTCTCCATAGAAGGCAAACTGGAAGGACGAGTCCTTCATCTGACGTAAGGAATGCAGGAAGCAATCAGAGCAGAGAACACTACGTTTTAAAGACAGATTAGCAGGTAGTGCTTAGCCTTTGTGTGAAATTGAACCCTTTCAGGGCATCTACAGGGGGTTTGGCACTGTGTAAATTACCTGACTTCTGGTTGGTCCGGCCTTTGTGAAGAAACCAAAGGAGAAGAACTCTGGGTACTGGGGAAGAGACATTGACAAAATAATTAATTCAATGGCGGTGGATCCTGGTGTGGATCAAACTAAATAGACAAGACATTGCTTTCCATTCCATGCATCACTACCTTGATGAGTAGGTTGCGTCCAAAATTGAACTTGATCAGCAACAAGAACATCACACCAGCAACCAGCATCTTGATGATGTTACCAACTCCTCCCACGCCCGCGTATGCACCATACTGGACCTGAGGAACCGGAAGGTGTTCTTTCATGCTCAGAGAAGGAACAGCAGAGAATACCAAACACCCACTTTGACTGCATGACTCTTCAAGCAAAGTGAAAGTACTAGGCACAATGAACGGAACGCAAACGACATTTTGCCGTCGTCACGTCTACAGGGGGGGGGATAAGGCTACGGGAGAACAAACAACGGTTGGAACTGACGGGCGTCTCCTGCTGCTGCTGGGCCATGAAGCGCTGTGTTCTCTTCACCACAGACGGGTCGGTCCCCATGAAGGGCACGGCGTACTGCTGCACCTCGCTGCTGAAGAACAGGGCGCTCCTGCACAGCCGCACATGGACGACATATTTAACATCCACAACAACGCGGTCGACAACGTGCCGCAAAAAAAAGCGCCGACATCACGGCGACGTTAACAGAATGGCGAGTGTGCGGCGATCACGTTTTTTTTAACTCACCGCCGTTTGATCTTGGCTCCAACCACGGCAAGCGGCTGGTGGTTGAACTTCCTCCTGAGGCTGCGGAGGCTGGCGCCGTCCGCCACGCCATAGATGGCCGACTGCCACGTGCCGTCGTGAATGCTGGCGCCCTGGCACAGGAAAACGTCCGTATAGGCAGCACCCAAACATGTTACACAGGAACCATGGTTCGGACCATTTACATTTTTTTTTTTGTTCAATTAGTTTTCGGCTTTTTACTCTAGCCATGAATCTGTAAGCGTATTCAGTCAGGTGTAGGCAATGGTGTCAAATCCTGTAATTCAGACGGGGTTAGTGATGAAGGCCTACATAACCAGATCTGATGAGGGCTTCAAACAGCTAAATAAGATAATGGTGGGGAGAGAACAGCCTTAACGTTGGAAATGAAGAGGGTGCTTGGGTAATGCGGTTCTCATACCTCTGGTCCTGCACTAGCTGTGAGGAAGCTTTCCACTGCCGTCAGTGTTCCTGTAGATACAGACACACAGCAGACAGGTCAGGCTGGGGTCTGGTACCCACCAGGCAACACAGACACATGTACACAGACTGCTCTGCGTCGACAGCTCCGGCCCGTTGCTGCGAAACGTCGGCACCATATGGGAGGAGACAAGACTGGCCTGTGAACGGGAAATGGCCATTTTTCTGGATAAAAAGCCCTGCAACGTTAACATTTCTCAACTGATTTCAACAAATCGTTTATATTCAAGGGATTACGTAGAGTACAACAACAACAAAAATAAAAATCTAATAAAATCTCCAATATGAATCCAAAAATGACTGATATCAGCTGAGAAATATCAACGTTATATTGCTTTTTATCCAGAAGAAAACGCAGCTCTGTTTAGATATTTGTTTACAGGCCAGTCATGGCCTCACCAATATGGTGGTGACACTGAAGCCTAGTTTATACTCCTGCGTAAAGTGCCGTACGTCGGTTACGGAGAGCCTTCTACGTCGACGGAGAGCCTCTGCGTCGGCCTGAAATATTTTTAAAGTATCCGTCACTCCGTCAACGCACGACGGAGACCGCAAGGGCTGCAATTTGTCCTCTAAAAATGTCATTTCAAACGTCATTACTTTTCCGGTTTGACTTCTATCACAACGTAAACACTGGCAGCGCCATTTATATATATACGCTTTATACGCTATATAAACATATATATACGCTACATATATACGCTTTACTATATGGACGCATAAAGCTCCAAAATGCAAGCCGACCTACTTGAACTTGTGAAACTTAAAAGAGACGGTGGCAAATTGCACTTAATTGTTGTAAATAGTTTGTTTTTTTAGTTTGTGTACGGTTTTTACTTTTAAAAGCATTTCATTTATAATGCATCCCCTTTTCTATTTAATAATTGATCCCCTCTTAACTATTTTTTCCTTTTGTACTTATTTACTTGCGTGAATGTCATGGCCAGTCTTGCGTAGCGACCCCTACTGGTCAAGAGGGAAATCCACGACGGAGAACTATGAGGGCTCGAGGGGTCTCCGTAGTTACGCAGTTGGATCACGGATTACGCAGTCGTCGAAGTATAGCCAGGCCTTGACACACCAAGGCCAATGCATCTATATGTACACATGTCTATGAAGCAACAGGCATTCACTCCACGGATTCAAAAGAAAGACAGTGTATGCATTTCGGAGCGGAATATGTAGAAGGCTGGTACGTTTGTGACGTGTCTAAACACAAACGTATATGGCGTGTTCGTGTGTTGGGTCTATGAACGTACCCCTGAACTGGTCCCTGGTGTAGAGGACCCCCATGTCAGCAGGGATAGAGTCAAAGCCACAGCTTCCTACGATGTAAACTCCCTTCTCAGCTGCCTGGCTGTGGTAGTTCAGTTGCATGCCCTCGAGAAACTACATGCGATCAGAAAGAACAGGTGTCACGCTAAAACAGTACGGTTAAATATGTTTGCTCTGGCGCCATTATTGACAAACCAAATTCACTTGGGGTTTCTTTACACAGGAAAAAAGATTATCTAAAAACACACAACTAACTCGAGAGGCACTCCAACACAGACAGATGCACCTCCCCTTTAAATAAGTACAACTTTGTTGTCCAAGTTCAAGTTAATTCATTCGTCTCCCTTGGGAGAAATTTGGTTTAGAGACAGGGTACTGCTGCATAGACAAACATGGAACATACAGAGACACCAATGTTGTCGTTAACAGACATTGTTATAGGACATGCTGTGCACTGATAGCCTGAGGCCCTCCCTTGCGAGTTCACACTCTGTTTCTCTCAGCAGATGGGTCTGGCCTCGATCCCATTGAAAGCCTTTTCCAAAAAAATGAAAATGATAAGACCAATCCATCCCTCGGGACGGTGTTTCTGTTAACAACAAATCCGCAGAGCTCTTTTTACCGAAAATATAATGCAATATATAATAACTCATCAGTAAAATGAATGGCGTTCAACAGAAATCTGCATGCTTTTCTCAGAGATCATATTTTTGCTTTGCTGCAATCGAACAAGCTGAAAAAGAAAGTGTGTGCCTCAAGATGAGAAACTAGTTAGTGCAGGCGTGGCATGCTGAGCAGACTCCAGGAAGAGCAATTCTTTGAAGAAATCTATCTACATAATCAGACTCTAGTGTTCATTTTAAACAATCAAACTGCTTTATAAATCCCATTTTAATCCTGAATCTCAATATTGTGATAAATACAAATCACTGCTCACCTGAGGCTCCCCAGAGATATCAAGGCAATGGGCTCCATTCTCCACACAGGCCTTGACCACCGGCTCACCATAGAACCTGTACTGCAATTCACATAAAAACAGAAGGGATGAGAACACACATAACACCTGTTCTTGTTACACGCCCATAGCATGCATGTTAGTATTTACACATTGAGCAACAAACCTGCGAACTTGAAATGCAATTCAAACTTGTGAAGTCATAGTCAACTTTCACCCACTATGATGGAGCCCTTATCATTTTCTGTTATCCTGTTACATCTTGGCCAACTGGCCATAGTGCACAAGCTAGCAGCTAATTCTACACCTGTCTGGAAGCGTCTGTAGGTGCAGTCTAAGGCAAGTCCCTTATCCTGTGTTGACACATCATTCCTAACGTTAAAGTCCCTGAGAACAATCTAGAAAACGTACTGTTCAAGGAGATTTAAACCAAGAGACTTTATACAATATTTCGGCCATGGAGACCAACAACACATATTTGCAGCGGGTGAATACACAATAAATGTTTCAGAAAAGAGCATGCAAAGAGCTTTACAATGTTGCATGATCCTTTCCATTGTGACATTCTGAACACAATAAGACTTGTTGTCTCCGATTTGAATGAAGGTTACAGAGAATGCTAGGAAGAGAGAACGGAACAACAATATCCCAAGTCCACAAGATGAAGAGCTGAGATTAAATTCATTTGCTTCCAAGAGGTGTGTTGCATGCATGGAAACTGATGGAAGTGAAACTGGTCTGGAAGTAATTATGCACACACGTGTGAGTGAGAGAGGAGAAAGTAATCTACATTCAGGGTTTGGATGTGCACAGTCAAATACTTACAGGCCCCACACAGTTGAGGACAATCACAGCCTGTTTGCACATGGCTGCCAATGAGTCTGGTTCGTTTACATCTGATACAATGATCTCCACTGTCCTCAGCTCTGGCTTACCTACACAACCACAACACACACACAGGCACACACACAGCAAGAAGAATAGATATTCCGTATTTACACTTATTAATTATATCAATACTAGAGCAGTACCAGCAACATTGGGTGTGGCAAAAGATATGACCAATCATATCATGTTGGATACACTCAAAGGCAAAGTGATCTGCCATTTACAATGGACTTGGTAATTCAGCTGGGTTTTCTTCAAAACATGTATGAGAAAGAAACATGGGGAATGGGATGATTAGTACAGCGTGTAAATGTGGGTTGGTTCCAAAAAAAAGAAATAAAAAGGTAATCGTGTGTGCATAGTGCACATTTGTTTACATATTAAATATTTACTATGCTTGGGTCGGACCTACTTAGTCTTCATGTTAAAACATTTTCAATAAAGGGCATGGAGACATCTCAAATAGATCAGCATTATAAACCACGAGGAAGTCTTTACCTGTCAAGTATTATAATTGTTTGCTTAACCCTACAACAAAGTTGCACAAAATAGACTGGACGGCAGTTCACGTCTCTAATAAAACCAAGTACGTACTCAGTGCTCCGGCTGCTTGTTCCAGAACTTTCTCCAGCTTCGCCTTGCTTCTGCCGGCGATGGCCCATCTCAGGGTTCCACTCGGACCCTCGGAGACGGTTCGAGCCACCTCCTCGACCACATACTGACCAGTGAAACCAGAGGCTCCGAAAATAACGATGTGGAAGGGTCTGCTGGACGAGGTTTCAACACTTGCCATCGCGTCAGACTCAGAAAGCTCGCTGAACGGCCTGGGACTGTGCGCGTTAAGCTCCACGAACTGACTGACTAATCAAGCCAGACAACAGGGAAGACAGTTGCTGATTTTTGACAACTGGTGCTACGGAAGTTGCACCACAATAGCACCAAAAGTAGTACCAGAGTCAATAATATAGTCCCGAGCGATGGAACAACCTTATACCTAAATCATTCGCGAGTTCAAAATATTCATTTAACACAAACAAACATTATTGGACCTTTAATCATGGATGTAAAGCCTATAATGTGTGCGTTGCTGCAGCGGTTTCCGTATCTCAAAGCTAATGTGGGCAGTCTTAAACCACACCGTCACTTCTGATTGGTCTTCCCCATTGTTCGTCTCTTTGATCTCATTTGTCGCATGCGGATGACGTGATCAGTCTGAGCCCAGCCACCACCACGAGAACCCCAAAACATTACGTAGAGGGTCAACATGCCGCTCTCTCAATGTCATGTCGTTTTCCCAGCAACTATGAAGGCGAAAGCCGACACCAGCTAATTGCGGAGCAAAAATTGGCTTGCACAACTTTAGTCTTTTAGGTAAGCAAGTTGTTAACATTAGTATTAATGTTACATTATAGATTATTGAGATTCGTATGTAACGTAAGCTCCAACTACGTATATATTGCCACCAAGATGCCATGTGAACTTCTATCTGCAGCATGTGCATTTCATCTATGGAACCCGTATAGTTTAACTTAGCGGACTGATTAGCAATGTTGTGTTTATGGTTCCAAAAGAAGATACGAATTTATGTATCCACGTGCATTCCGCTACATTCATCGTGATAAGCCTACATTCGGCCTTACGCAAGATTACATTCAGAAATAGTTTTGTAATTTTCTGATATTGTCTACATGTAACTGTAATGTAATAATTATGTAAAAGTGTAACAATTGAGTAGCGGTTGAACTGTGCTTAATGCCACTCATCCTAATTAATTTTCCAACCATTCTCCTCAGGGTTTTCTCATCCAATTATCCATCTGTCCGATCATCATGTCTACCCAGTTATGTAAACTTGCCGTGTTGGCAGTGCGTTCTGCTAGTTGCCGCCATTCACGGAGCATACCGTGTTCTAGCCCAGTAGTGTTGACCGCTTTGGGACCCTCTGGGCTATTTAACTGTGGAGCTCCAAGATCCCAGTGCAGGGCTTACAGTCTGGACTCTGGACTATCTTCGGGCCCTGGCCGGCCCTCACTTGGACGCTCAACCCAGCAGCCTCGGGTGGAGGGGATCTCTGCCTCCTCAGCCCTCACGCAGAGAAACCTGTCTGCTGTTGCTTTGCAGGTAATGCTTTGATGCAGTAGACCTCTCATTAAATGCTGTGCAAAAGCATTTACGGTTCCTTGATGTTTTGCACTGTTCATGTTTTGTCTCCCCAGGGACAGTGTCGTCCTTTGTGCCGATATGACTTCTTGGATATTTGGGATGTAGAGGAAAACATCAGTCGGGTTAAGGCCTCCAAATTAATAAGACAATTCATTGTTGACCCAGCTATGGCTGACATAGTTACAAAGCACTTAGGGCCTGGCCTTGAAGACACTAAGACTATTATCTTCGAGTGTAACCCAGGTATGTATGTTTGTTTGTGTGTGTAAAACATTTATTTCAATTGAATGTACACTACTTCTGCACATTGCATTTGTGTGTGAGGTTAGTGTCTGTTTGCGTAATGCATGAAAGTGAGGGCTGTACATCTGTGTATTTTTCTTAGGTCCAGGGGTACTGACGAAGACACTGTTGAATGCAGGTGCTCAGAGAATCGTGGCTCTTGAGGGAGACAAATTCTTTCTGTCTGATCTGCAGGTATCAAAAGACACAAACTCTCTCTCTCTCTCTCTCTCTCTCTCTCTCTACACTGCTGGAAGTATAGAAGCCAGCGTAAACTAGATATTGGGTATTAGGTTGGTAGGCATACAGGTAAAGCATCCACCAAATCCATTCAGCATTATTGAAGTTATTTGACAGGCAAATGACAGGCCTGCTGCAGCCATCCTTTTTGTCAGAGAGCATTACATTTATTCATTGTTGTCGGGATGTAAGGAGAATTTAAATAAATAGGACTAAAATGCTTCTAAAATGATGTACTTATCATAATAATTATTAGTTAGCCAACCTGAGGGATGCTCAATAATGAATGGAGGCGACAAACCTCTGGAAAACCTCTCGACAAATAGAGTGATGTCGTCGTCTATTGCGTCTGTGGACTTTGAAACTGTGCAACATTTTACGTTTTGTTTGGCTAGCCATCTGGTATACACAGGTGTGATCACTAGTGTGATCGAATTGCAAAAGCAAGGAAGCTTGATTTATTTAGGTTTTATTGTATAATAGAGTTTTAGTGGTAGTAACTCATTGAAGTACTAAACTGTTTATTTATTTTCCCTTATTCTAGGCTTTGGAAGCTCGTCTTGATGGTCAGTTAGAAGTAGTGCACTGTGATTACTTCAGAATGGACCCTATTGGCCATGGCAGCGTCAAATCCCCCTCCATGTTCAGTGATAAACTGTTCACTGACCTGGGCATATCCGAAGCCAGCTGGACAGATGGTGAGCTAATGGACACACACAATGTGCACTCTGGAAAATACAGAAAATACTCAAAATGGTGAATATTTCTCCCTTAGTTTTTGCCTGATTTGGAACTGTTCTGTTGTTTTTGCCTCCGTTTGAGTCACCGCAGACATTCCTGTAAAGGTGGTTGGCATCCTGCCCGCACATAATCAGCGTGGAAGGCTGCTGAAGATGGTGTATTCTCTGTTTGAGCGACTGTCCGTCTACAGATATGGTCGCGTAGAGCTCAACCTCTTCATTAGTGAAAAGGAATACATGGTGAGAAATGGAAGGATGCATGCTTGTGTGTCCACTATCATTATTCGAAAGCTGTTTTGCAGTTGCTGTTGAACTTAGATAAACATTGGCTTTCATACTATGTGTTGTAATTGACCAATGCTCTAATCTGTTAAGTTAGTGTCCTCATCCTGTGTTTCTTGCATTATCTTTTACAGAAATTAGTCTCCCAACCTGGTGACATGTTTAACTACAGAGCTCTCCCTGCCCTCTGGCAGATGTCCTGTGATATTACACTACTACACAAGGTAGGGTTGTGCAAAACAGAAGGGGCAGAAATGTTTGCACAAGTGCCAGTGCCTTAATGTCAGTTCATTAAGCGACGGAAACGGTAACCTTTTCTGTGTGTACGCAGGAACCATGCGAATCGTTTGTGTCATCCAAACAGCGTCGCTCAGTTCAAAAGGGCAAGGTAAGATGATCAACCTAGAACACATTTATCTGGCACATTTAACGATGACTCTGCAAATGACTTGACTTTCATAGTTGGCAGTAGTAGTAGTAGTTATAATTTATACCTTTGTAGTCATTGCCGTAAAAGTATTTTTCTCTTATTTTCATAAGGCTCCAGCAAGTACACAAGTTACTTTGCCTTGCTTTGATATATATGAAATAAATGGATGTCACCCTCCTAAATCCCAGTGTCTCTGTATTTCTTGGCCCCTTCAGATTCCTGATGATAACATGTGCCTGGTACGACTGCAGCCAAGAGCTGATCTCTTCTCATCGTGGCTTACTCCGTCCAACGCTTCCACCTTATTAATGATGGTCAAACAATGTCTAGCCAAGAGGAAGGTCAAACTAGTGGACAAGCTCAAGTGAGTAACATTAACAAGCACTTTGTGTGCTACATGCCCATGGAGAAATACATGTAGCAGATACATGTCATGTTCCTTGATTATATTGTTTCCTTGAATATCTAGAAGCACAACAAACATATATATTATTTAACCTGTAACCTGAATAAGTGATGCACCAGAGAAACAAGGAAATTTGATTTTTAGAAGGATTTAGATCTTGCTTTGAGGTAGTGACACTTATAGTAGTATTGGTATTGCCATATTGCTAATACATTCTCCTTCTCCTGTTCATTATGCGCTCCCGCAGTCAGTGGTCTCCAGACAGCGGCAGCAAGCTTCTACAGGAACTGCATCTGCCTGAGGACATTCTGACCGGGCACGTGCTTCCAGAAGAGTACCTGAGGCTGTACGAGCTGATAGAGAAGAGTCAGGAGTTCACAGAGAGCTGGCTGTACGATGAGATACTGGAAAACCCTCAGAGAGAGGGATGGGCATAGAACATATTCCTATGACAAACCGACGGACAATATGGAAATAGTCTGAATATTATTGTAAAGTTGTGAAACTATGTGAATAATTTATATGGTATGTTGGTATGTTTTGAAGCTGAGATTGCTCAATTTATATACGTTTTAAAAAATATTTTAAAAAAAACAAACAGACAAAATATGCTTGGAAAAGAGTCAAATGGAGACAAACGACAAAATGCTAATATAATTATGGTACATAAATTCACTTGCTTTCTGGGTAGGATGCACAATGATAAATGCATAGTTGTGTGCTGTCTATGACTTATGTTATAGCTATATTAGAGAACCTTCTACTTTGCATTTACCAAAGTGTCAACTCAAATCAATGCAACATGTTCACGGTGGATGTAGATCCTGTAACTCCATGTCTTACTACAATTAACATGATGTAAATGATCGATAGAACACACGGGGTATGTGAAATTCTATCAGCAACACTCTTCTATAATAAACTGATGAGACTCCAAACGCATTGTAATTTAATACCATCAACCATCATGACGGACTGGCACACGGGCCCCCATGGCATTTTGAAACCGCAAACAAGTTATACCTCTTTGTTGCTTTATTTCGCCTTCCGACACTGAGGAAGCGCAGTAAACCAACGACACCATTCATGTGACGTCCTGTGGTGACCGTGCGGACAACAGGAATACAGGAGGTGGCGGCACGGTAGCGCACACCGCGCGTTGTCAAGGTGGCGCAGACACAGACTGGCTGGTCGACTACGCTCCGACAGAGCAGCAGCATTTACACAACCCGTCAGGTGTACGAGGAAGAACCAGCCTTCAAATGTAACTCACCTTCGTTTTATTTCAGTGCAGTGGAAGAACAATACATTCATTGTGGCTCCGCGGCGATCCTAAGGTAATGTCAGTTTCGGTTGGCCAGATGTGAGCTTGTTTGTGTGTGGTTTATCCCGGGCTAGCATTAGCTAAGGCTAAGGGTATTCCTCCACGTTCACCTCACCATCGCGCCTGGTGATCGTGTAAATGTCATTTACATGAGGCTATTTGTAGCAATACATGTACATGGCGTACTTACTTAAAGGTACACACAATGCGCTGTCAACAAAAACAAATCTGGCAAGAATGGGTCGCCACCGTCCCAAAGTGACTCTTTCCTGTAACTCACCTAACGAGCTAGCAAGATGTCAGCTAGATGGCTGATTAAATATTTTGCTCAAATACTAGAGATGTAATAATGCAAGACCATCCAGGACGATGGGTAGTCTATGACAGACAGTTGTCTCTTTTTGTCATGATGCCTCTCCATCTTTTGACGCATGCTCCATCATGCAGCATTGACTCAGTACAGGTGATGCTTAGCACGACCTGTCATTGAGTGCAGTTGATTGTGTCAGTCCGACTGCTCCAGTATTTTAGCTCTGGTCAATTAAAAGAGTTTCGTAACTTTTGTCCCTTGTTGGGTACTTAGGCTCTCTTGTATTTACTTTAGTTTATTAGCACCTCCTTATGTCCCAAGTTAGGTTATGTCCCCATTTGCAGAAGGCCAACTAAGATATAGGGCGGGGTAGATCATATAATGCACACAAGGGAAGGTGATATGCAGTTAACATAACATGAAGTAGCTATGGAAATATGCCATGTTGATGTGTGATGTATTTCATGATATTTCCATTGAGAATTACTTGAACGTATTTGTCGTGGTTGTATCATTGCATATCGCAGGACATAAACCTATGCAATGTTGTTTGAGATAGGTATTAGTGCTTTAGGGCTTTGGTTACCTGATCGTTCCCTAGTGTGTTTTAGCCTGTGGGGACCACCATGTGCCTAAATTCTCCAAAGAGACAGCTGTTCCCTGGATGTGTAGTTAAAGGTGTTTGTGCATGTAGAGACTCACACACTGTTGCTATACAGGGTTACAAGACGAACTACCTGGAAAACCACAGCAACCTTACTCCTTTGAGATTATTCACCATCATCATCATTGTGTGTCATGTGCATTGATGCCATCTTGTTGACGAAGGTTTAGTCAATTTGTGTTGTGAGTTGTTGTTCTTTTCTGCAGTTAAATCTTTACTGTCTTTTAACTATTGTGAGACCTAACCCTTTCTTCCAGTTATTTGCCATATCCTTCAAATTATTTCCATGTTTTCACACAACAAGGTGACATGATAAACACTCGTGCTGATGAGCATCCTCTGACAAGCCTTGTTTGTGTTGATGCTGATGGTTATCTCTGTTCATCGACATGCATTTGCGTTTGTCAGCAGAAGGGACGTCGCTCTCACTCTTCAGTTGCACCGATTAATGTATGCGACGAGGGGTGTAGCAGAGGGTTGTGCTGCCGGCTGTTTAACATTGGAATGATGCTTAACCTGTTCAACCCCCCCTCTCCCCCCACATTCTCTCTCATTCTGTTTTTTCCACCCTTGCTCGGTTTTTCATTTCCTTTTTCCTCATTATACGGTGTTGTTTCTTCTCTTCCCTCCCAAGGCTGGAGCTTCTTTCGGTTGCCCTCTCGCACGCTCTGTAGGCCACGACAGGTGAGGGTCTACTGGCGCTGGCCTTGATGTGGAGCGACCGTAGGTTCTGAGGGCAGAGCCTGATGGATCATGGTGGTGAGTGTTTACGTTGGCACACGCACATGCACACACACACACACACACGCACACACACACACGTTGCCGAAATCACGCATGTCACGTTGCCATCGCTGTTGTCGGGAACACCAGCCCAATCACTACCTACACTCTATAGACGTATTCACCATGACACGTCTACCTTCTCATGGGTGATGATGACGATGAACATAGCACAGATCCCTGCTAACAATCCCTGCTCCCCCCCCCCCCGAACCTCCAGGTCAGCTTGAGCGGGAGGGGCCGGTCGTGTCACGATGTGAGGAGAACCCGATGTGTGATAACCAGCCCGGCCCCAACCTTAACCTGAAGGAGACGTGCGCATTTGTGCCAGACCACGGCCACCGCGTCTCCCAAGCCGGGGGTCACACCGGTGCCTGTGAGCCCCCCCGGGGGGACGAGGATGCCGTCCCACCAGGGAGCAGAGACCACGGGGATGACGCGGAAGATGAGCTGATGAAGGAGGAGGACGACGAATCGGAGGAGTCCGGTTTGATTCGCTGCCAGTCTCCAGACACTCCCATGACCGACTCCTCCTTCTCTGAAACCGGTAAGACGCTTTCACTAAAAGCTTAGCTGTAAAATCGGTTTCACACGTGGCAGCAGCAATGCGGCCCTGCATTCTTCCCTTCTGTCCTCAACTCACTCACTCGAAAGATTGTCTCTGTTATCGCAAGCACGCACAGACAATTGCACGCAAGCCCACATGCGAGTTGGGATTTAATTTTGAGCTGCTGGTGCTCTGCCGATTTACAGTACAAAATATCCGGTTTCAAACTATTGTATGAGCCAATAGGAGTGACGCTGTCCCGAAGACACTCAGAATAGCTTGGCACTAAAACCTAATTGACGGTCTGACTTTCCACTGACTCTTGACTGATCACTTTCTCTCTGCTTTGTTCTGTGTTTTCTGCAGGCAGTTTACTAGAGACCCACTTCGGCCCAGGGACCAGCCCGGAGCCCCCCTTCCCTCTGAATGCAGGGGCTGCTCCTGAAGCCTCATACCCTCTCCTTGGTTCAGTGGAACCCAGTCAGTGGGATCAAGACGTGGACGCTTGCGGCTCCAACAATGGCTCTGGAGATGCTGCTGGAGGATTTGGGCCCCAGATGAGCCCCAGCACCGTGGGGCCCACCTGCACGACTGGACCTGTTGGTTCTAGTCGAGGGACATGCACCTCAACGCCGGGGCCTGCCAGCACACCTCCGCCTCAGTGCATCGCTGGAACAGCAGCAACTGCCAAGACGGATGCTGTGAACTCATTGACCGGGTCCACTACCTCACAGCCCGTGCATACCCCCGGGCCGACCTGTAGCAACGCATCCACCGTCGGTCCGAATGCAGAACTCGTGGCGGCTCCCCATACAGAAGGTGGGACGTCGGCAGAAGCTCGTGATGCAGAACTCTCCGCAGGACGGATCGGCTCCACAACTGAAACCCCGAAACCCGCCCCCCCCCTCGCGGGACCCTTCAGCTCTGAGGCGGCACCCGATGCATCTGCTGACGTTGCCCCCTGCGCGGCGAGGCCCGCCTCCTCCACACCCGGGCCCACCTGTGTGTCTGCGCCGACCTCCGGCACAGGACCCACCCCCCGCCCCGCTCTGCTGGCCTGCCTGGAGCAGTTGGAGCGCAGAGGAGACGACGCTCACCTGCCTCAGCACCTCCACCAGGTAGTCTTGTCTGTCGGTTGCGCTGTCTTGTCTGCCAGGCTGCACGTCTGTCTTTGTTTCTACCAGACACAAGCCTGCCAGGTAATTACTGTGGAGCTGTGTGGATGCTGCTTTGACCTTTAACTCGTTGCCATGGTGCCTCCTGCTCTCTTCGGTCGTTTGCCTTTATGTCAAACTCTTTCAAAGGTTGTCGCTGAAGTTCCGATATCCTAATTACAATTGGCTCCCTTAGGTGTGGGTGTTTACACACACACACACACACAGACACAGACACAGACACACACACACACACACACACACACACAGACACAGACACACACACACACACACAGACACAGACAGACACACACACACACACACACACACACACACACACACAGGGGTGCAACGATCACAAATCTGTCCTCTCCCTGACACACACAAGGACTACAAGTCAGGACAGGCATATGAGAGGTGTGTGAACGCCACTCAGGTAGATTTGTTAATGCTTTGTTAAATCTGTTTCAATGGATTCAAATGCTCCATACTTTGTCTACATTGTGCTCCCATGTTAGACATGTTTCCTGTTCAATGTCAGGCTATGAAACATTATTTGTCCTAGTTCTAAGAAAGACTGCTTGTTCCTCTGAAGTGTTCCAACCCCTGAGTTAATGACTCCAAGGTTCATACAACGTGTGAAGGTTTATCTTCTGCAATAACATAACTAACTAGAATCTTAGCAGAGTGCATGTCCGCGCTCCCTGACTTGGTTAACCTGAAAATGTATTTATAGAAATGGCTCCTTGTGAAACGTGCCCATTGTTTAGAATTCCCAGTTAAATTCAATTCAGGAGTTCCGCGTCACTATTGGCATGCAAAGGATTTGTGTTTCATGCCAAACCGAGATAAAAGGACAGAAAAAAATAGCAGCGCCTTAAGAGAGAGGGAGAGAGAGAGGGGGGGGGAGGGAGAGAGGGGGAGAGAGAGAGGGAGAGAGAGGGAGAGAGAGAGAGGGGGGGGAGGGAGGGAGGGAGAGAGGGAGAGAGAGGGGGGGAGAGAGAGGGAGGGAGAGAGAGGGAGAGAGAGAGAGAGAGAGAGAGAGAGCGCACACACAGGCGAGCGGGGGTCATTCAGTTGTCGCCGCCTCTCACTTCATTAGAAATGCAAGCACCTCAGTGCTCTGCTCCTTCTGCCTCTGGGGCTCTCGCTCTGTGTCTCTCTCGCCCTCTCTCCGCTGACGCCACGCGCTGACGCCTCTGTGAGTCTGTGACTCTGTGAATTGTTCCGGGGGCCCTCAGTCAGTCAGTCAGTCAGTCAGCCAGCTGGGTGCTGGGAAGGCAACGACCGCGCCAGAAAGGTAGTGTCTCACAGAGCTCTGCTCGTTCACAACAGTTCTTTGGGGATTTTTTTTTTCCTTTTCCACTGTTGCGGGGTTGCTTTCCTCTCTGCTTGTCATTTCGCTGCATTGTTGGTGTGTGTGTGTGTGTACATGTTATGCAGTGTCGTCTGGTGGACTGAACTATGGTTCCCACGTAACCAGGCTCAATAAATGCCTGGTCATCAGATCGTAAATGAATTTATGATCTGGTGTTGCGTGCACTGCCATTTAATTTCAAATAACACTGTGAAAAATAAGCAC
>JAXIVH010000005.1:3470149-3650149 GCA_036785325.1 Urophycis tenuis | reverse complement strand
TTTACTCGAGTGAACGGGGACAATCAATGTTATTCCTGAGTCATTAATAATTCAAACAAGATGGCCGCCTACAACTTTGTTTGTGAGAGCCGAAAAGGGTGTGTGTGTGAGAGAGAGAGAGAGAGAGATAGAGAGGGAGGGATAGGGCGAGTGAGGAGGGAGGGAGAGAATGTTTGAGGAGTGGAAGGTTCCACTCAGGCGTGCTGGCGTTCCCCTCGGCCTGGTGGTTGTGGCTCGGCCCTCAGGTTCCGTCAGCATGTCGGCTGAGGGTTCGGATGGTTGAGTTAAAAGGGTGTGTTGCCATCTCTCCGTTCCCTCCTCTCCTCGCCGCCCCGCCTTCCTTCCTCTCTGGGGCCCCGTTTTCTTTCGAGAGTGGCCGGGGGTACAGGGAGAGGTTTTCCACTGGATCTTCCCTCTTTCCTCTTCCCCTTCCTTTGCCATTGATTGAATTTTTTTGTTTTTGTCCTTTTTTGCGTCCTTCATGTGGATCCGTCAAGTCGGGGACTGAAGAAGAGAGGCCCTCTCGGTCTTTATTGATCATTCTCACTATTTTTACAGAAGGCAACGAGATTTGTTCTCTGCGTTTGACCCATCCTATGGTTGCTCTGAACCGCTGCTCCTCACGAAGACCCCAATACATGCGCACATGCTTCTGTGATAACGCTGAAACTCTGTCCGTCTCTGCATTCATCTGAGGGATTGGATTAGTGGGGGGACCACACCAATCACCACCATGCACACAGTCAGCAGCTCACGTTAGCCTGACATTTTGCCAGACCATTGCTCGCTCCCCTGAAGTTCTCTCTTTCGGCGTACTGCAGATTTGCAGCTATTAACGCTGTTTACACTATTGTACAACTTAAGGTACTTAGTGTTTGAATAAACAAGCAAGTGCTCCAATTCAACACGCAGCTTGGCTCGGTTCTCGGTGTTGAGACAGGTTAATCAGTGATTTTACTGGTCTATTTCTGTCATTATGGAAACAGCTTTAATCTATGCAAACACGTGAACAAAAACAGACCTACGTCAGCTCATGTGTGCCAGATTGAACAGGACAGATTACAGAGTGTGCCCTTGAATAACAATTAGTATTATTAATGAGATACTTTTGCTCTTTAGTAACATCTAGTGGACATTTTATGCCCATTTATATATTCATGTTTTATGTCCTACAAGGCCAATCGTTTCACCAAACACTTTTTTTTCACATTGGGTGTAGATATTTGATCTCACATTTACTGGCCGGAAACTCTTTACCCCAAATAAACAGGACCACATGGGATACACCACATTTTACTATCGAATTCAATCAAATTTGCATCCATTTTTTCTGACAGCCCTGCTGCCGCCCATGTGACCACAGAATGACCACAGTCATGCTCAGAGGTTTGTTTTGTGTTCCTGTTCCCCTCAGGTGATGCCCGCCTGTGGCCTGGTGTCCATCTTGAAGAAGCGCGGTGAGTGTGTGCCCGTGTGCTCCGGACCCGTGAAAACCCCCGCTAAGAGACGCGTGCGCTTCAAGGTCGCGGACGACGTTTACGACCAAGGTTGGCTGTCGCAGACGTGTTTCTGCTCCACTTTTTTTTTTTTTCCTTTTTAAATTAAGTCAATTAAGCATTTTATTATTTTTGTTTTAATTAATTCCTTCCTCACCCTTCCTTTCCCTGCTCTTTCTGCAGAGGTCGGAGGAGGGGACTCGTGCCTGCTTCTTTTCCTGCTCTGCCTCGTTACCGTGGTGATCAGCATCGGAGGGACCGCCCTCTACTGTGCCCTGGGCGACGCCCACTCCACCGTTTGCCAGGACTTCTCCCGGAACGCGGACTTCTACGTGGGCCAAATGCAGCGCGGCATCTCCCACCTACAGCACTGGCTGGCGCCCGGGTCCTAGCGGCAGACCAGGTGTGGATCAGCGCCACTCTCCCGCTTTAGCTGCCGCCACGGGAGGGACCCATGCAAAACCACACAATACGTCTCTCTCTCTCGAGGGTCAATATTTGCAAAGTTTTGCTAGGTCTGAACGTATAATTCCTGAATGGCCTGGAAGATGCCGAAAAACACACACACACACACACACACACGTGCACACACACATGGAAACAAAACGGTGTAAGACGCTTACTTGAAGGGAAATAATCCTATACAACGTTGACTTGCTGGTCATGAGATTCGACCCGGTGGTTCAAGATGTCATCGAGCTGCCTTGTCATTGTGTTTAGCAAACTCTGCACAACTCTCAGCACTGTACAAATTGTGGGGCGGAGGCAGACAGAACTCCGCGAAACAGGCAGGCCTTGCCTGTGGTGTGTTTCTATATTTTTAAGTCTTATCTGAAATGAACTTCTGAAAACAAAAGTCTTATAACATTATGATTGCTCGAATGGTTCGACTTGTAATCTTTTACTTTTGCGTCAGGTCGGTTGTTGAGTGTTCACGCAGTGACCTGAACGGGGACTGGACGTATTTTCTTTTCTAATCAGTTTTCACTGAACGGGCTGGTTCAACATGTCTCGTTAGATTTGTACTTTGTGGGGTGGGGGGGGGGGGGTGGGGGGGGGAATCTGACCGTCACTCTGCCATCACAACATTTGTCTCATCTTATTTAATGACTCCACGAATCAACGGATTATGTTGTCAACTCCATATCCTCAAAAATGACATTAATTTAGCAAATATGCAGCAAAACAAACTTTCAATAACCAGTCTATGCCGCATTACGTCACTGTTCCATGGCAATTAATTGGCTATAGATTGTAAGGTAAACATGTGGTATTAACCAGTCTTACCCAGCCTGGTTGGATTGACCATTGCATGAGAAGAGGAAATAATCATAAGTGAGTATTTTTAACTTAAATATGCTAAATTTAAGGCACATCTAGCTGGCAGATATGTTCCAACTGTTTTCATTTGACTTACCTCGGAAAACATGAACTTACAACCTTTATATTTCTGCATTCAAATCAATGTAACTTTAGTCTCTCATCAGTTCATCGTTTGAAGCTTGAATAAGCTGTGCTGTATACAGTATATGATTGAGCAACGACCGTTTGAAAAACGTGTTGGTTTTTAATAGATTACATTCAGGCATGACTAAAATGATATATCAGACCCACTTTAGCATAAATCCCTTCTGCTATTGCCACTGTTCAATGTGTACAGTTAACAGTTATCATATAATAGTTAATATAATAATTTCCATTACATTTGAAAGCACATTTGTCACATTATTCCCACTTCATCCCTCCTGACATAATGGCCATACATGAATGCAGTAGTCGATGCCATATTAGTGGCACAGAGTGATCCCACCTGTGTGTTCTTACCTCCTTGATTACCAAATATTTGTTGGAGGTACATGTTTCTTCTTTTGGAGTTTTGTTTGCACATGTCTTCTGGCTGGTTCAGATGACCATCACTTAAAAAAAACATACCTCTTAGGATTTTGGATAATTTTAACTATTTATGTCACTAGGCCAGAGGATTATTAAATGTAACTGGTTTGAAAAGGGAAAAATGCTTTTGCGTTCATGGCTGTTTGATCCTTTATAATGGTTTGTTTATATTTTAATTTGTTCTCTCATCTCTTGTTGTTAAGGGGACATTAGAAAAGCAATATTTTTGTTGAGTTAATTCTTAAAACTCACTTCCTTCATCATAGGTCATTTTTCTTTAAAAAAAAAAAAAATATGTGTGTCTTGGTAATTATCGGAAAGAAAATAATTTCTTCTGATGTTGTGGTTGTCGTTAATTTGCACTATTACCATTCGCATAATTTTGGACGCTCTTAAGTTATAATGGCAAACTCAGATGATTTAATAGAGGAATAAACTTGATATTTGGTGAATTAACACCTGTTTGTTTTCACGTGTTTGATTTCTGTGTTGTCATTGTAAATGTGTTACGATTTACAGTTTAAATTGTTACTTTTTTCTCCTCACCACCTCCAATATTCCAATATTGTAAATACTACATGATATATTTATCACACAGTTAATATTCATGTGATTAGCAGTTTTTCTCTTGGCCAAATTATATGTAGGCTACAATTGAAATCACGCAACTATTGATGACATTTGAAAGGAAGATGGAAACCTTTACGGACAAAACATGGAAGTCGTTCTTGGGCAAGTGTTGAATGTCATCAAGAATTTAGTTTCTTCCCAAAGTATTTTAAGTCAGACTCTTCTTTAATCAACTTCAAAGAAAAGTTGCCAGCTGAATTCCCAGTCAGGTGGAACAACAGTCAGTAATAATTATTACTGGACATTACCTTCTTTTGCTTCATATGTCAGCCACTCAACTTCAGCAGCTGCAGTTATACACTTCAAATCCATATTTGCCATCGCCAGGCATGGCATAGCATCCGAGATCATGAGATAACTGCACCAAGTTTTTTTTTTTATAACCTTATTGTGTTGGGAATAGGATTGTCATACAGCATTTGTACAACGATTCGCTGACACCCCCTAGTGGTGAAACTAGGTAGGGGCGTTGAGCCAGTTGTAGGTAGTACTTACCATTGGTACTTACTGACCAGCATTACAGCAGCCCTACAACATACAGGATACAATTACTGTACAATACATAATAGTACTACCACTAGAATAAAAACGTATGACGTTGTTAAATCGACTCATTAATCATATATAAATTATAATTAAAATAGTCATTTATTTTTTGCAAAATTATGTTGCGCTGTAACTTACATAGGCTACATGATGTTTGTAATGCTTGCTTCGATAGTAAATTTGCTCTCTTCCCAATCTGGGGTAATGAGAGCGAAACTTGTAGTTTCATTACATTTAGGTATGTCAGCAAACCACTGTTTATCACTATGAAATTCCATTATTATTATTATTATTATTATTATTATTATTAGTATTATTTATTTTCCCCTGGATGGAAGGTGTTTTTACTAGCCCTAATATAATCAAGCGAAGAATCGCGTGTACATGAATACGAATCGCTCATAAGAAAACACCATACATCTCTTTTAACTTGGCACGCCAATCAGCTTTACCAGATAAACAATGTATCTTTTAACCATTGTTTATTGTTACATTTTGTCCGTTTCAGTGTTCCATAAACTACGGATCACCGCGTGGTACAAACCGTACACAGCACTACAAACAAACGACGGCTGCGCCAACACCACCGCGCATGCCTGGAGGAATGCTGAAAACATGAGCTTTTGGGGATGGCGACAGACCAGACACGGTAGTCCTTCTTGTTCACCCGTTGTTAAGAAAGTAGTACTAGTTGAGCGTGAGTTAATTAATGTTTTGCGGTTCTTGTGTGAGCGTGTGTGTGAGTGAAAATATGTCTATCGGTGTGTGTGTTTGTGTCGCTAGCTGAGAGCAATTTCCTCAATTATTTGGACAGACTTGCAGTCTGTGCGTCGTATAGCGCAAGTTTTCCATATTGTAAGTATCGGGGTTAACAGCATTCCCGACAAGGCTTCCAACTATGTCGGCAAATAAAACAAAGAAAGTAAAAATGGCTACGAAATCATGCCCGGACTGTGACCAACAGGTAAGCCTCTATTTGCAGAATATGTTTGATCGTGGATGCCTTGAGTGATGTTGAGTGTGTGTGTCGTGTACAGTGACACGGTTACATTATCATTAATATATGCATTATTTAAGATCGCAGCATGTGTGGCAGCTGGCCTCGCACCAACTATGATGCTATATGATGTATTAAATTAAATGCATTGTATATTGCAGGGTTGGGTCAACGCTGCAAGCTACCACTTATTAATACATGCCAAAACCGTGCTAAAATACAATGTCATAACTCCGAATAGTAAAGATGGATTAGGCCTACTTTTCTTTTCACGGTGTACCTCTTTGTTGTTTTGCCATGTATTCATTACGTTAATTTATCCGTTTGTTACTCAGGTGATGGACGTCTGGCCAACATTTTGCCCAACATTTTTTACTTTATCTGGTCGACCTTGCTTGTCATACAATTACAAACGTTTGGCATTTGTGACGTTGGGTTGAAGTGGGTTCGACTCACACGTCGACTTAGCCTGGCACATACCATTAAGAGATAACCGTATAAGGAGACGAGAGGTCGCTGAACTACTTTTATATAATCGTGTTATATATTTTAATCTGGGGCCTCTAATACCCAATTGACGTCCCTGTGGGCATTATACTAGAGCGTGACCCTTTTTGAAGGTAGAATATAGGCTCCAAATATAGAAAGAATGACATTATTGGAGTTGGCATATGCCAATGTAGTGTACACATTAGATTCAATGTATATGTATGTGTATTATATATAAATATATATATATATTTTAAAACATTGGTATGAAGTAATCCTACCTTAACATTCCATCTAGTACATAATGCCTTGTAATTATTCAGATCAGAAGACACATCTATCCAAATGTTTAATATCAAAGGAGAAAGGTATAACCATTATCTCAATCCTTTTCTTTATGGCACAGGAATAGACTTCAAAACTAGAATTTAGCTCTGTAAAGAGAGGGCTGTTTTGTCTATGCTGTTTATCTGCCAGCATGTGTCAACCGCTTGAAGCAAGCGGGTCAGTTACCTGAGCAAGCTCCAGTCACTCGACCAGTTAAGAGACCCAAAACCCTGCGATTCCCACACACAAGGGAGAAGTCTTTGACCTCATTGACCTCAGCTGAGACGTGGCAACTCTTGTCCCTCTTGCACAGATAAAAAAAAAAGCCAAACATAAAGAACATACCAGCATTATGCACCTAGTCTGGTCTTTGTTCCGCCAGGCAGTGCTGCATATAATATGTGCTCATCGGATGGGCACATCTTGCTGCAGTCTCTTTTTAGGCTCAAAGAGATGAGAATTAGCAAAGAATGACTTTTAAAACGTCTTGCTGCTGCAACTGAATCACTGATGCTTTACTGCAAACGGCGGCGCATGAGCCGTGCACTGCAAACTCTGACAGTTTGACTCATCCATTTTTCTAAAGCCCTGTTTCGTGTGTCACCCTGCAAGACAACACAAACCTTCCCCTTTTCCATTTCCCATGTGTTTTGAAATGGTTTCTAATGCGGTCGCCGTGGTTTACAGCATGGGTGATTTAGACATTTTTTTGCACACAAACTTAGTTTATTTGAAAGTGTTCGACCAGCCACTGGCTGATCAAGTTCCATACCCATTTCTATCAATCAGTAGTAGAAAGAATGGCCTGTGTGCCTTAAAGAATGCCGTGGATGTGGTTTAATACAATACAGTTGTAAAGTCGGGAAATGCAGAGCTGGGAAAAAAGTGTCTACTAGGAATCGTTTAACGTTGGACATCGTTAAACGTTGGCATCTCTGGTCCTAGACACTGGAGAACGGCTGGTCATCACGCCATGAACCTGATGATCTTTCTGATGATTTCCTTTTGTTTTGTTTCCTTTTGTTGTCGTGAGGGGCGTACTGTTTTCGAGTGATTCGTTGACGGTGGGCTGGCTCAGTTTTACTTTCAGTTAGGGCGGGGTGATGCACAAGATGAATTACGTTTTATGTCCCGAGAGTCTTAACTGAATTTCCTAGGATTACTATTTTAGTCATGATCATGCGAACAATAAGTTTTTATACCAGTAATTGTATTTACTTTTACTTGAGTAGAAATGTCATCAAAGTAACAGATACTTGGTACAAAATGTTAAGAAGAATGTAAAAACTAGTATTTCACTGTAGTGTGAGTTGGTCAAACATGGGTAAAACCCCTCCCAATATGTTTGAGATGTTTTGAGAAAACATCAAATGTTTTTAGTGTTTTAGTCAAAACACTAAAAACAAAGTTGGTGTAACTGCCTTAAGCTCAGAAATGTATAGGCCTAAATCAGGTTCCAGTGTCCAATTTAATGACTCAGTCTTCTTATGTTTTTTTTTTCTAGATTCCAGTTGCATGTAAGTCTTGCACGTGTGGCTTTATATTTATTAGCCGGAAGCTGCTCAGTGCAAAGCCCAATGACCGGCCATCTTCAGCAATAGCAGGTAAAGGTTCCATTTTTATTCCCAGAAATGAGACATCTACATTAACAGGGATATGCGTTGCGCTCGGTGACGGCTCGTGAATTTCGAGTCGTCGCTGTAATGACTCGGACTCCATTATGGGCCTCTTGTCTCAAGATCGACCGTCAATGTTAAAACCACAACCGCTTCCCCTTCTGCGTCCAGTCATGTGTCGCTCACGCTGTGTTTTGCCACCGCCGCCTTTCAGAAAAGTTGGACCCAAAGCGCCGCAGGACCGAGCGTATCCGGCGAGACCACATCGACTCGCCCATGGTGAACGACCTGGAGAACCGGAGACACTCGCGGTCCAACAGCCAGTCGGACCCCATCCGCCGGGGCCGCGGGAGACCCAAGACGGTGGGTCTGAAGAAGCCGGAGGAGGAGAAAGGTAACGTGTAGTGTTATTTTGAGATGGTGCCCTGATGCATGGCTTGTGGTCAGAGTAGAGGCGAATATTTCCCTTTTTAAGATAAACATTTAAGGAAACCTATTGTCTGGTGAGGTATTTCAAGATCTTACCATATTCAATGGGGATTGATCGATCAGCAACTGATCATATTCGGTTGATAAACAGGGGGATGGGTTGCCTTCCCATCATCTTGTCAAGGGAGAGCTGATCGTGTGTGTGTGTGTGTGTGTGTGTGTGTGTGTGTGTGTGTGTGTGTGTGTGTGTGTGTGTGTGTGTGTGTGTGTGTGTGTGTGTGTGTGTGTGTGTGTGTGTGTGTGTGTGTGTGTGTGTGTGTGTGTGTGTGTGTGTGTGTGTGTGTGTGTGTGATTAATCATCAGATAACTGATCTAATGGTACAGCTGCATTAATAAACAATTTGCAATTTTATCTCTGCAGAAAAACAGGAGAAGGAAGTGGACATCTATGCAAATCTCTCTGACGAGAAGGCCTTTGTGTTCTCTGTTGCGCTGGCTGAAATTAACCGCAAGATTCTGGGTCAGAGGCTCATATTATAGATGCCACTGCAATACACAGTGTACTTTGAACAAGTCACCTGTAAAACGCTGAGAGGACAGACGGACAACCAAAGACAATGGGCAATGGCTGCTCCAGAACTCTGACTTGGATGTGCATTGCTGGATGGATGACTGTATAACGGCTGCAATGGGAACACTCTGTCCTTCTACATGCACTGCTATGTCTGGCTTTTATGGGGTAGAAATCATGAAAGTGTCACCTGAAACACAGCATAATCATTAAATACAAGTGCTTTTCTATGGATATCTTGGCTGAAGCAACATGTTGGAACATAGTGTTTGCCTTAATTGAAGAGTAAATGTGAAATGAAAATCTTTTTATGGACACTTACTCTCATCGTAAAGGGCAATAAAGATGTAGGATGTTGTTGGGGAGAATTTTTAATGTTCTGGTCATATGTTTTGTCATTTTAAATATAATCTATGATTGAAAAAAATTATGTTGATGTAATTATTGCTGTAATTAATGACGATGTAGACAGAATTTTACCATTCCTGTGATATGAATATGTAAAAACAAATCTCTGAATTACTTCACTTAACCATGCCTTCTTATTTTTATGGTCTTAAGATTTTTTTTTTTTTTTTTTACCAATTACCATAGGCGGCCAATGGTATTAGCACGACAAAGTTTAGTATTATTTTAGAGAGCGAGAGCAAACTCAACACGGGTAGTTCCGACCGAGAAGAAATCTGATAGGTCACAAGCAGACAGATTTGGAACATGATCCAATCAGCACATACTCGAGTTTTACACACACTTGGAACAGTGAATGTCATTAGCTCAATTGAGTTCACCTGTGAGCCCAAATGCTTTAATTAAAGTGATGGTTCGGAGTAAAATTCACCCTGAGGTAATTTCCACCAATAATCCAGCCAAATACCCCCTCAGATGCATTTTTAGCGACGGTCAATATTTATTAAGTTTAGGGGTATCAGCCGAATGGCTTAGTCTTGGAGTGTCCGGTACAATGTGTATATCTCGTAAATTACCCCACTAATAATGCATGGATTGTTACCCAACTTCTGTAGTAGTACATATATGGTCTGTAGTGTACTCACAAAACGAGGCATTTTAAAGTTTGTAAGTACACCAGGAGTTTATTTAAAAGAGCACTTTTCTGATAGCTACCGCTGCGTCGACGTCTCTTCTGTCTTTCCGGATAAGTTCGTAAAAGTCCTCTTCAAAACTCAAATGTGTAAGGAAAAAGTTAGTGAATTCAACACTCCATCTAATTTCAAGTATTCAATTATTCCAGTAGTCAATACATTTCGATTGAGTGTTGAATTCACTAACTTTTTCCTTACACTTGTGAGTTTTGAAGAGGACTTTTACGAACTTATCCGGAAAGACGGAAGAGACGTCGACGCAGCGGTAGCCTTAGCAACAGCGAGTTGAAGCTATCAGAAAAGTGCTCTTTTAAATAAATTCCTGGTGTACTTACAAACTTTAAAATGCCTCGTTTTGTGAGTACAGACCATATATGTACTACTACAGAAGTTGAGTAACAATCCATGCATTATTAGTGGGGTAATTTACGAGATATACACATTGTACCGGACACTCCAATACTAAGCCATTCGGCTTATACCCCTAAACTTGACCAATATTGACCGTCGCTAAAAATGCATCTGAGGGGGTATTTGGCTGGATTATTGGTGGAAATTACCTCAGGGTGAATTTTACTACAAACGCTATTTTAACGCGCGCGGGTTCGTTTTTCGTACCGTTCCATCGTTAACGCTGGCGCCATGGAACTGATTTTTTTGCGTGTTTGCGTGTTTTCTGTTGTTTTCTGCTGCTCGTCGAACCACCTGGCCACGACGAATGAGCGCTCCAACGCCAAAAGGACAACAGAACCGTGAGCCATGAAGCGTTTCCTTATCTAAACTGCTGGTTTGGAAAGGGCTTAGAGGTAGCTTGGGTTTGTGCTTTCTGCTCGAGTGTAGCTGCTTAGTGTGGTTTGAATTTAGCGGGCTGCGCGTAGTGTGTTGGGTTTGAGCCTATTGGTTTTGTGCTCGTTGCAGAGTAGCCTATAGCGAATTTAGAGTGTTTGCTAGAGCTTTGAAAATGTTTTAATTGATGTACGCACGACACCATGCTCTCTCTGCCTCATCACATACACACACGCGCTATCCCCTTTATAATCTCTTTAAACTTGACATGGCCTTTTTGCTGAATTTTAAATGGTTTCTTGTGTCGTCCGGTGAGTATAGTCCTGTGGCTGTTTTTGACAATAGGTTTGACCAATTGACACGTGACCTGACTGCAACCCGACTGCTCGTCTTGCAACAGACTTAAGTCGAAGATTCGTCAACTGTGAACGTGTCCATTTCCCCACATGACAACATCCGGCGAACATCACTCAGCTACTTCTCTTGGAAAATGTGTGAGGATAACTGAAGGTGCAGCTGCTCAAAGTCGTCCAACAGTTTGACATTCTACAAATTCATCACTTCAAAGTCAAGTTGATGAAACCAAACTTGTGTTACACAATGTGTTCTCGACCTGAAGACGTCATTCATCAAGGAGGTCCGCCACAACCAGATCATGTGGTTACGTGACTGCATGGCTGTCCGCTTCCACCCCAATGCTGCATTGCCCCCCTGAAGGCCGTGGGGCCCTCTGATCTCTAGGGGGGCCTGTTTTATTTTATTTTATATAAATGGTGGAGGGAGCGCCTGGTGGCCGGGTCTACGCCCGCGGGGCCCGGTCGGGCACAGCCCGAAGGGATGACGCGGGACCCCCTTCCCATGGGTTCACCACCCGTGGGAGGGGCCAAAGGGGTCGGGTGCAATGTGAGCTGGGCGGCAGCAGGAGGCGGGGACCTGGACGGTCCGACCCTCGGCTGCAGAAGCTAGCTCTGGGGACGTGGAACGTCACCTCTCTGGCGGGGAAGGAGCCTGAGCTGGTGTGCGAGGCTGAGAGGTACCGGCTGGATATAGTCGGGCTCACCTCGACACACAGTTTGGGCTCCGGAACCAGCGTCCTTGAGAGGGGTTGGACTCTTTTCCACTCTGGAGTTGCCCTTGGGGAGAGGCGCCGAGCGGGGGTGGGAATGCTTATTTCCCCCCGGCTCGGTGCCTGTACGTTGGGGTTCACCCCGGTGGACGAGAGGGTAGCCTCCCTCCGCCTTCGGGTGGGGGGACGGGTCCTGACTGTCGTTTGTGCTTATGCACCGAACGGCAGTTAGGAGTACCCACCCTTTCTGGAGTCCTTAGAGGGGGTGTTAGAAAGCGCCCCCTCTGGGGACTCCCTTGTTCTGCTGGGGGACTTCAACGCCCATGTGGGCAATGACAGTGAGACCTGGAGGGGCGTGATTGGGAGGAACGGCCCCCCTAATCTGAACCCGAGTGGTGTTTTGTTGTTGGACTTCTGTGCTCGTCATGGATTGTCCATAACGAACACCATGTTCAGGCATAAGGGTTTCCACATGTGCACTTGGCACCAGGACACCCTAGGCCGCAGTTCAATGATCGACTTTGTAGTTGTATCATCGGACTTGCGGCCGCATGTCCTGGACACTCGGGTGAAGAGAGGGGCGGAGCTGTCAACTGATCACCACTTGGTGGCGAGTTGGCTCCGATGGCGGGGGAAGATGCCGGTCAGACCTGGCAGACCCAAACGTACTGTGAGGGTCTGCTGGGAACGTCTGGCAGAATCTCCTGTCAGAACGAGCTTCAACTCCCACCTCCGGGAGAGCTTCAACCATGTCCCGGGGGAGGTGGGGGACATAGAGTCCGAGTGGACCTTGTTCCGTGCCTCCATTGTTGAAGCGGCCGACCGGAGCTGTGGCCGTAAGGTCGTCGGTGCCTGTCGCGGCGGCAACCCCCGAACCCGCTGGTGGACCCCAGCGGTAAGGGATGCCGTCAAGCTGAAGAAGGAGTCCTACCGGGCCTTTTTGGCCCGTGGGACTCCCGAGGCAGCTGATGGGTACCGGCGGGGCGCGGCTTCGGCGGTTGCGGAGGCAAAAACTCGGGTGTGGGAGGAGTTCGGTGAGGTCATGGAGAAGGACTTCCGAACGGCTTCGAGGAGGTTCTGGACCACCATCCGGCGTCTCAGGAGGGGGAAGCAGTGCTCTGTCAACACCGTGTATGGGAGAGACGGGGCGCTGCTGACCTCGACTTGGGACGTTGTGAATCGGTGGGGGGAATACTTCGAAGACCTCCTCAATCCCACCAACACCCCTTCCACTGAGGAAGCAGGGTCTGGGGACTCGGGGGGGGGACTCTCCTATCTCCGGGGCTGAGGTCGCCGAGGTGGTTAAAAAGCTCCTCGGTGGCAAGGCCCCGGGGGTGGACGAGATCCACCCCGAGTTCCTAAAGGCCCTGGATGCTGTGGGGCTGTCTTGGTTGACACGTCTCTGCAGCATCGCGTGGACATCGGGGGCAGTGCCTCTGGATTGGCAGACCGGGGTGGTGGTTCCCCTCTTCAAAAAGGGGGACCGGAGGGTGTGCTCCAACTACAGGGGATCACACTCCTCAGCCTCCCCGGTAAGGTCTATTCGGGGGTCCTGGAGAGGAGGGTCCGTAGGATGGTCGAACCTCGGATCCAGGAGGAGCAATGTGGTTTTCGTCCCGGCCGTGGAACTGTGGACCAGCTCTATACCCTTGGCGCGGTACTCGAGGGTGCATGGGAGTTCGCCCAACCAGTCTACATGTGCTTTGTGGACTTGGAGAAGGCGTTCGACCGTGTCCCTCGGGGAGCCCTGTGGGGGGTGCTCCGGGAGTATGGGGTACCGGGCCCGCTGTTACGGGCCATCGGGTCCCTGTACTCCCGGTGCCAGAGCTTGGTCCGCATTGCCGGCAGTAAGTCGAGCCTGTTTCCGGTGAGAGTTGGCCTCCGCCAGGGCTGCCCTTTGTCACCGATTCTGTTCACAACTTTTGTGGACAGAATTTCTAGGCGCAGCCAGGGCGTTGAGGGGTTACGGTTCGGTGGCCTCAGGATTGCGTCACTGCTTTTCGCAGATGATCTTGTCCTGTTGGCTTCATCGGGCCGTGACCTCCAGCTCTCACTGGAACGGTTCGCAGCCGAATGTGAAGCGGCTGGGATGAGGATCAGCACCTCCAAATCCGAGGCCATGGTTCTCGGCCGGAAAAGGGTGGAGTGCACTCTCCGGGTCGGGGATGAGATTCTGCCTCACGTGGAGGAGTTCAAGTATCTCGGGGTCTTGTTCACGAGTGAGGGGAAGATGGAGCGGGAGATTGACCGATGGATCGGTGCGGCGTCGGCAGTGATACGGGCCCTGCACCGGTCCGTCATGGTGAAGAAGGAGCTGAGCCGAAAGGCGAAGCTCTCGATTTACCGGTCAATCTACGTTCCTACCCTCACCTATGGTCACGAGCTGTGGGTAGTGACCGAAAGAACGAGATCGCGAATACAAGCGGCCGAAATGAGACTCCTCCGCAGGGTGTCCGGGCTCTCCCTTAGAGATAGGGTGAGAAGCTCGGTCATCCGGGAGGGGCTCAGAGTAGAACCACTGCTCCTCCGCATGGAGAGGAGCCAGTTGCGGTGGCTCGGGCATCTAGTGAGGATGCCTCCTGGACGCCTCCCTGGGGAGGTGTTCCGGGCACGTCCCTCCGGGAGGAGGCCCCGGGGAAGACCCAGGACACGCTGGAGGGACTATGTCTCTCGGCTGGCCTGGGAACGCCTCGGGATCCCCCCGGAAGAGCTGGACGAAGTGGCTGGGGAGAGGGAAGTCTGGGCTTCCCTCCTCAGGCTGCTGCCCCCACAACCCGACCCCGGATAAGCGGCAGTAATGGATGGATGGATGGATAAATCCCCCACCTGCAGACGGCGGTTTCCGAGGCCGACCTCCAGCCTGAGACGGCGGGGGCTGCTCGACCTCCAGCCTCACTGTGTGGCCGGCCGACCTCCACCCCTTTACTCCCTTTACTGCATTGTTCCCTGAACGCCGTGGGGCCCTCTGATCTCCAGGGGCAGGGGGCCTGACCCCCCCCCCCCCCCCCCCCCCCCCCCCACACACACACACACACACACACACACACACACACACACACACACACACACACACACACACACACACACACACACACCTGCAGGCGGCTGGTGCCCGGCCGACCCACAGCCTGAGACGGCGGTTGCCCGGCCGACCCCCAGCCCTGGACGGCGGTTGCCCGGCGGACCTCCACCCCGATCCGGCATTGCCCTCCCAAAGATCGTGGGGCCCTCTGATCTCCAGGGGCAGGGGGCTTTAAGCCCCCTGGTTTTAAAATATATATATATATTTTTTTTCCCACCTGGGGGGCCCGGCCGCCCCGAGGCCTCAGACTGGGGGGGGGGGCGGCCGACCTCCAGCCTGAGACAGCAGTGCCCTCCCAAAGATCGTGGGGCCCTCTGATCTCCTCGGGCAGGGTCTTAAACCAGTAAGCCCTTTATTTATTTATTTTTCTTCCGGTCGGAAGAAAAATAAATAAATTATTAAATTATTTTTCCGTCGGTCGGCCGGCCAACCGGCCGACCGACCTCAACCCGGAGAACCGGTGGCCCTCTGTTTTGACCTTCAAACAGAGTGGACATCAGTTTGTCAAGGTGGATTTTGGGTGGTGGGAGGTCCTTCACAACCGCTACACTGCTTACAAAGTGACATTGTGTCCATGGTGCAAAATTATCGAATTGTGCTTGACAGGAGTTTTTCTTCGTGGATGGCTGAACTGCATCCAATGGAAATAACTTGCATTCATTGTAAATCTCTGCTGGCCGTGGCCGACAATAATATCCATACTATGAAGCCCAGCTAACCAACCTCAATGATGACAACAATGTTTCCACAGGAAGCTACGAAGATCCCTGACTAGAGCAAAATGACAAGACTTACACTTGACTGGTTGGTTGGTTGATTGGTATGGTTGAATTAGTTGGTGTGGTTTTTGTCAACAAGAGCTTTGAGATTCTTCCCCAGCTACACTCAGACAAACTCATTTCTTCTCATCTTTAAATTTCCTCTTCATATAATTATGCTGCTGTGTTTACTTTTGCCATGATGCTGTGAAATGCTGGTTTGAAATTGTTTTTGCATTGTCTTGATTTGTGCACTGCTGTGGCGCTGTGCAGTTTTTGGTTGGGGTGAAGATGAGTAGATGGAATGCTTTAGTAAGTCTATTATTGACTGAAGTCTTGGCTTGTTGAACATGGCAGTACTCCTCAGAGTTGCAAGTGGCCTCATTTACTCAAGAGGGTTGTTAACCCCAGGTCTCAAGAGGTCCAATAGACAGGGGAGGTTGGCAGTTGCTCACTTTCAGAGACGAATTTTCATCAAACACTTATCAGCTGCAAAATTTTACATTTTCCCTAATTTTCCTGAAGACTATGAAAGGACCCCAAATTTTGACTGAGGTATTTGTTTTACAACTTTCTATTAATTAACTTGCTATGTAGTAAGTATTTGCTTAAAATAATACATGCCTGACCTTTACCAAGGCTGAATTGCTAGTTTGACCATTTTTATGAATGTAAATGTTAAAACTAGTGTAACGTTTATCTTGAGGGGTGTAACTAACTGGGTGTTGAGTAGATGGGGGCGCAGGATCCTGGCCACCTGTCCAGAGGATCGCCTGGAGGATTCAGCACACAATTTGACCCATCCCATCCAGAAGGTACATTTTCACAATGCAATGTTGGAAATTGTTGTTTGGAACGGCAATGTCTGTGGTATATTGAGAAACTGAGGCTACGGATTCCTTTTTCACCAAGACTGGAGCTTGTTCATCCCATAGGCCAGGCTCTGAGACTGCAGTCACCGCTGGAGGATGCAGCCTCCTTGGACACATCAGCGGTAAGGTGTTCTTCCTAGGAAATATTTGGATTGACTTGTCGCTATGTAGCTACCCAAACTTAAAACATACTATTTTGGCCTATCATGATCAGGTGGAAACTGAATCCTGTTGTGATTTATTACATTGTTCCACTGCAGTCCTTGTCGCTGGAGCAGGAGGAGGCTGTCTATCAAAGACAAACCCATCACCTGGAACGAAGGGCATAGGTAAGGTGTTAATCCCAGCAAAGCATTTACCTTGCCTTATGTTTGGTCTTGATATTATCCGGGCATCCTCAATATTCCTGAATTAACATTGCAGATGTTGAAGGGTCTTGTCATTGTTTCACTGCAGAGTGTGAGCCCAGAGTCCTTGATCTGGACCCGGTCGTCACTTTACCAGACCACCACCGAGGCTCTACTGAGCCGTTCACCAGAACCATTGTCAAAAGGTACTTAATTTTTTGTTCTGAACGCCATGCTTGGCTTAATTTTAACCCTGGGGACAAACCATTTCATGTCTACTCCCACAATTTGCTTGGTTTAATAAGATTCCTGGAGACCTCCTTGAGCAGCTATTCCTCACTGGAGTTCCTGGTTCCCAAACTGTTGGAAAAAGGTACTTTATTTTTTGCCTCGGATTTTGTTCTGAATGCTTTGTTATGCTATGCTAATCTGAATTAATGCTATGCTTGACATAATTTTAACTGAGGGGACAAACCATTTAATGTGTACTCCCACCACGATTTGCTTGGTTCATAAGATCCCTAAAGGCCTGCCTGAGGAACACTATTCCTCGCTGGAGTTCCTGGAGAGGACGCGTTAACTTTCAGCACATTATAGCCTTCTCCACAACATGCTGTCACCATCAAAGATCAACCAAAGACCTGGAAGGAAGAGCGACGGTAAGGATTTATTGGCAGCAAAATATTTACCTTGCCATGTTTGGTATTTAACCGCCTCAAGGCCCTCTGTGCCCCCAAAGAGCTTTGTGGTTGTATGAACGTTTAAATGTTTTGTGTCGCATTTGTTCCACTGCAGAGCATGAAGCTTAAGTCCTTGTATCTGGACCCTTGACTCCAGTAGACCAGACCTCCGAGGCTCTACTGGGCCAGACCTCTGCTGAGCTGTTCACCAGCACTATTTACATCTTTAAAACATGCATCTCAATCATGACTTGGATCCATCCATAGCACTTCACTGCATCCACTTCAGTGTTATATCACGGTCAGAAATGTGGTGGTTTATGGTTTGGCTTAACTTGACTGTATAAATTATGTGCTATTCCATGTCAACACCAGCATGTGTTGCATGAAAGTTGTCATACTATTGTATTTACCTGACATCCGAAACATCGTCTCCCTCCCACAGTTCAAATCCTCACTAAAAACCCATCTTTTCAGGACAGCGTTCTCTCTTTAGTTTTATTGTTGTTTTTACTTGCTCTTTTAATGTTTTTTATTATTTGCCTGTTCTTAATTTGTAAAGTGTCCTTGTGTGTCCTGAAAGGCGCTCCCAAATAAAATGCATTATTATTATTATTATTATTATTTACTTGTTATGCCTGTGGGTCACAAGTCAAATCGCTCATTGAAGGTGCACCTTCAATGAGCTGAAGATGAAGTTGGACCTTTTAGAATTTTTTATTTTATATTTGACATGTCAAATTGACTAGTCATGTCGGTTCAATGTAATTTTCAATTCTACATGTTTTGGCATATGCAATGTCATATGCAATGTCAAATCAGCTCACTTTCTACCTACCATTTGTGACAAATATTTACTAATTACATTTGTTGTTGCAACTTTGACACAATGAAATTAAATGTTTAATTGCATGACTACTTTGTTGATGTGGTTTAATTTTATTTGCGGTATTGCCAGAACCACACCTAGATGGTTTTAAAGGAAGTAGGAAAAGTAGAATGCCTGTGTGCTCAAGCTTCTTGTTTTATGGCTGTTTTCTACCAGCCATGCCAACACCGCTGCCCCCCTCCACGTCAAAACGGCCACCAAGCAAAACACAGAGTATTGCAAAATGTAACTGCGGAAGTATAAAACACAACTGAGATTTTCTTGGAAATAACGACACCATTTCAGGTGTATTTTGACAATCTCCACAAAACCAAGGTTTTATTTGCGAATTCTTTTGGTTACTATACCTGGGCCAAGCTGGCTGACTCACTCGACAGTGCATCTGTTCCTTTACTTGCTGGAGTAGTGAACTAGTGTTCTACTACTGTTACTACTACTAACTACTGTTATGCATTGCAGAGGCATGTAGCTGTATTTTCTGGGTATTTGCCATAGCTCATCTGTATCCATGGAAACGGATGCAACATGTCTTTAAGCTGTGAATAGGTTTATTCTGGTCATTTCCTTTTTCACATAGCCGCTGTCTCGCCAGGGAGCTAATCACACAAACCGCTTGGCATGTTGGAGGGCAAAATGGCAAGTGCTCAGCCTGACCAAAAGACCCCCTTCAGCCCCCCCCCCCCCCCCCCCCCCGTTAAGGTCCCGAGGCTGGGACAAACTTGGTTACCGCGTAAACAGTGACTGCTTCGTCCAGAGTTGTTGCTAGATGTCATGGTATGCAGGCTGTGCATGGAAAAGCATGACTATTAATCTGCACAGACATTCCCCCAGTGTGTCTTTTGGCGGAACTAGGCAAAAACACAAGACGAATGAGGATGGGAAGCATTGTGTACCTCAACATGTGAGGTATCGAAGACTGACCGCTCCGAACTGTCACCCCCGTAAAAAATTTAAGTTTTGTGAATCATTACACCATGTGCATATCGCCTATATATTAATGTGTGTCCAATCTCCATGCCTAATAATAAAACGGCACTCACATTTTCTGCATACCTTGCCTAATCTCACACAGCTGCTATCTCCCACAAAGAAGCACCCATACCCTCATGTGTGCAAGTTGGTCCCCATGTGAGAGGAAAGGAGGACAAGATAACTTATCGGTAATCATCTTGTTTGGTTGACAGAGCTGTATTCTTTTGGTCTATCCTGTTTAAAACTTGCACGCATTTCTGCTTGCACTGCATTCTTTTGGTCTTGGAACCCAGTTTAAAGCTTGCCCGCATTTCTGTCAATTGAAAACGGATTTATGGATGGATGACCAAGGGGTTGATCATTAATGGGGACATCTCTTGTGCGGCAAATTCAGTTTGACTTCGTACATTTGAGGCAAGAAGCAGGTAAGATGTTATATTCATATTAACCCTCCATGTTATTGTTTGTTGGGGTTTGTATAGGTTTGTTTGTGTCTAGATGCCCCTGTACCCTAAACTTAATAATAGAAATGTATGATGGCATTGTGTGTTGACATGCAGCTCAGATTCTATTTGGGTATTGTAATAGAGGCCATCCCTATCATTCCAACACGACAGAATGAATAATACTGATAACATTGGGTATTCCTTTAGCCATCCCAATCTGAAATTAGTTTTTCTTTATCATTTAATTTTTTCATTGATCAGGGATATCTGTCCCCCACCGGTTAAGTTCAGTATTTAATTTTGAAATAAACAAAATATCAATACAATTTTAAGTGTCTGACCACAGTCTAACATTCACTTTGTCCATGCAAAGTGAGTTACTTGTGTAACAAGCGCCCACTTCACTGTCATGGAAAAACAAACCCAGTGGTATGTTAACAAGCTGTGCATGGTTACTTCCTCGCCATTGTTTATATGTTGCAAAGCGAGACTAGGATCAAAAGTCCTTGTCAGACTGTACCAAGTATGGTGGACCTACTCATTTAAACTCCAGTAGCTATTGAGTAACCTTTTGGAGGTCATGGCCTTGGCTGTCCGATTTGTATTGATTTGTCTCTTCAAAGAAGGGACAAATTGCACACTTCATTTACATTGTTCTGCTGGAGATTCTATAGAAGCTCCGCTGTCACTTATATTGCCCCCGCCCATGTTGTCATTCTACTCTACTCTGCAGGTCTTCACACTTGGACGTGTGCACTATCCTTCTTGGACCATCTAGTGAAAATGTTCAGGCTCCTTTGCATAGACGCTAGAGTCCATTAGCACTGGCTTGTATTGTAAGCTGTTTTTGTGACAGCCAGCGCAGGAGTCTGACCCTTAATAGATCTTACACCATTTGCAATTGTTTCTCTTCAATTAGCTGACATGTCTTTGGGACCCTGTTCTTCATTCTGGTTCCAGTTGCAGGAAAGCTCCTTTCAAGCAATGCATCCATGAGGTTGACTGAGGTACTATACCCTCTACCCCTATGCTGAAGAGGATGAAGAGACATGGCTACCGCGCCATGCCGTACCCAACATGGTGGCAAAAATTACATGTATAATTGCTCCTTCCAGGTTGGCAAAGATGAGTAATTTGCCTGCTGCCTGGACCAGCACTAGGGGCACCAGCCTGGACAACACACGCATTGCTCAGGGTCCTTTTCCGTTGACAGTGGCTATGTTCCATCAGGTTGACCTGTTGACATCTGACATAGCTCTTGTGCTTCCTTTGGTGAGACTAGAAACTGGACACCATGCCCCAGCTCTACAAATGGCAAACCGAATGTACTTTACTTGGTTATGAAAACATTGTCAAATGTTAACACGTGTTACAAAATGAGTGTTCTAGGGGGGGACGATGTGATGACCCATGGTCATGACCCACGTCAACCTTGTGCTATGTTTTTATAAGCTAGTACATGTTGTTGGGTATGAGCAATGATGTATATGAAATGCACCACAGACCGTGGTATGTGGTGTCAGAGACGGAGGCATCAACAGCCACTACTGCCCAGACAGAGCTCTTCATATCCACACATACAGCATGGCTTTAGTGTTCCGGTTGGTTTCCTTTCACCGTGACGTCGAAGCGCCTCCAAAAAGACACTTGTATGGAAATGAAGATTGGAGAGAGTTGGGAGCATCCCCATGCAATTCATATTTAAATGCCATCCGTATTTAAGTGTTTAAATGTTTTGTCATGGGGTTTTGTTTTTCAACAAAACTGCAAGGGCAATATAAAAACAAGAGCAATATCCATGTCTCAACTTGGATTTCACACATTGCCGTTTACACAATGTACATGGGTGGTGACGTCAACGCTACCACTGGAATCTTGGCTGTGGCTTTTGGCTGGGTACAAAAGACTGAGTGGGGAGGGTCACAGAACTGGAAGGATAAGATAACTGGGAGGAGGCATTTATTTCAGGAGTGCTGTATCGGCAACACCTACAGGCATACACACAGGAACAGGGAGCAAGTAGTGGGTCTGTTGGTACTGAATGAACTAAAAGACCCAAGCAATGTGGAATGCATGTACAGCAAATTAGGTCTTATGAAAAACAACGGTGTGGACTAACGCAAGCATCTCAAGGCTTCCCACCTGATCTCCAGTCTGCTCTTTTCTGCTCATTGACCATCTTCTGAGTTTTGAAATAGCCATGAGCAAACGGGCAAGTTTGGCCAGCTGCATTGCCAAAATGTACGACGGCAGCAAGTCGGAGAGCTCGGGCGCTGCTTCTGGAGCAGTGAGGAAACCCTGCATGATCCCAGGCACAGGGATTGTGAGCACTCTGGGAAACATGGAAGTGAAACTGGTCCAATTAGAGAGCCATGTGGAGCAGATCGCGTCTGGCCATGCTGATGTACTCCACAGGCTGGATATGGTCTGCAAAGGCCTAGGGTCCTTGGAGAAAGGCCTGGCCCAGATCCAGAGGACTTGGGGAAGAGAAGCAGACTTTCGGGCCGTTAATCTAAGTGGATTCTCATCTTCTGCTGAAGAAGGGCTACCAACCGTGTCATCAGAGGTTAGAGGCCTGTGCTGGGAGAACATGAAGCTGCTCCAGAACCTCACGCAGGAAGGCAAGAGCCAGAGAGAGAGACTTGCAGGTATCGAGGAATCGGTTTCCGCTGTGGACACAATGCTGGAATATATTGCTGAAGTGTTTCAGAGCTCAAAGGTTGTAGAGTTTACTCTAAAAAAAGATGTGCCATGGAGAATTAAAAGCCTGCTTGGATCCACAGTTTCAAAAAGGCGTCAGGTCAGTCCATTCTGGATTTCTGTTCATATTAAAATGTGTCCCCCACTTGAATTTCTTAATGTGGCAGTATACTTGTACAAAATTGAAATGGGCTCTGATCTCCGCAGTCTGTGCGGCATAAATGATCCAACACAGGCCACCCAATAAACTGCTGCCTGCAATTGTTCAACAATACCACATTAATGATCCGTGTGCGTGTCTACAACAATTTACATTGAAATCTGTGTCTGACCGCGGTTTGACTGCAAACACAATTTTAATTTTAAGTAAAGCGTAAAATTAAGTTGTTTCACACTGCTATAACAGTAATTTGCCTTCCTAAAGAACCCAGACCTTCAAACTGTTATGCATATTACATTTTGCACGCGCTGACATGTGCTGATTAAAACAATGTTTAACCTGAGGCTTATTTGCAACAAGTTAAATATATTGCTTAACAAAACCAAAATATCCCTTACTACATATATATTAAGGATATGTCAGTGGCAACACCAATACAAGTTTGCAACAATTTTATTGTGGAGGCCAACTGGCTTTAGTTTTGGGGATACTATAGAGCTGTGGGATTCATGGTTATATTATGTCATATCAAGTCTTATGTCTATTTGAATTATGTTATGTTATTGATTTCACCCTTGGGCAGTGTATCTCTTATTGTGTTACGTGAATGAGCAAGGAATGCAAATGCTAGTCATCTGTAAGAGGGCCTAGGTAATCATGTGTATGTATGTTTGTGTTTGACTGGCAGCCACACTGGTGTCCATTACAAATCACCCCCTGGGGAAAATGAAGTATATTTGATTGCTTCACAGCAGCTGTCCACTAATCAGGCTGAATAAAGAAGGCCTTCCTGCTCGAGACTAACTTCCAAGTCTGAGGCGATAGTTCTTCTCTTGGAATGTAAGAGATTATTATAAGTGGAGGAGTTCAGGAGTTCTACCCAAGATCCTTCCCTTATGAGCATGGGCTACAGCTAGTAGGCTACTTGAGGTTGAGATGCCAGCCGGGTTGTTAAGGCTGTCGATAAAGATGTGCACTTCCCTTTAGAGGTGCACCTGTTTAGTATGGTATTGTACGTTCAGAAGGATACTGTGATAAATTGCTATATTGTGAACTTTGCCATCATTGTGAGAAAATATTTGTCTATTTCACCCACACTATAGCCAAATAATGTTTGTTGCAAAGCAAACGTAAGCATTTTATATTTTAACTCGTGAGAAGGTGTCATTTTCCTCTTAGGGAACGGAGCAAGAATTCTCTGAGGAACAGAAACCAAAGCCTTCAGGCGCAGTTCCCAAGGAAAAGACCCAGGTGGAGAATGAGGCATTTAAACGTACCACAGGTGATGACGGGTCAAAATAGGACAAGCAAAGTTGCCAAACATAGTTTAGGTGAAGCTTCACCTTGTGAAAAATGTGTGCTCATAACTCAAATGAGGAAGCTGTATTATAAGTGAACCTGAACCAGACCTGCACAAATCACCTAACACCCCCCCCCCCCCCCACCCCTTTAGTTATTCATTGGAAATATTAATATTAATACAAGTTGATACTGTGATTTCTCAGTGCCCAGCGTCCTCCTCTGACGATTTCTCCTCAGATTCCAAAGTGACTCCACAGGAGATCACGCCTGTGAATCATGAAACTGATTCAGTTCACACTGAGCTGGCTCCCCCAAAATCTACCCGTTGTCCACCAACAAGTGTGACTATGGCCAAACAAGTAAATAAAGCCAAATTTCTGATCAGAGACGCCTCCAGGAAAGGGAATATTAGGCCTAAAGAGGTGACTCTGAATAACGAGAGACAACCTGGCAGAGATCAGACCTTTGGGCGGAAGGCTCAGGATTCATCGGCACCGCGGGAGACTGCAACAAGCCATGTTCAAGAGAGGTATGGTATGTAGGTAGTAAACAAATGAGTTGTATTTAGGTGGTTCCCTAAGTATAACATTATTCCCTTCTGTCCATAGCGTCAGAGTGGTTGTGTTGCTAAATTAGTAGAGCATTTTAACACTGCTAGGGTCTTGATACCACCTTCTATGTTTAGAAACTTCCTGTCATTCAGTCTTGGCATTTCATTGTAATATGTCCACTAATTCACTTTCCTATAGAACCTGTGATGCAAATTTAGAGAAGCTCGCCGAAATGATTACCAAGGAACCTGAGTTTCCCCTACCGCCGGCAAAAACAGAACTCATCATGCCGGAAACTAAGCCGGGTGTTGTTTGTGAAACCGTCACTGCCAATGAGCAAGGCAGCAGCACCACGGGCAATGAGACGCCGCCTGGAGAAGCATCAGTGGAAGTGAGCCCCAACCGGTGTGTGTGCCCAGTGAACACGAAGGTGGAGACGGACGTGGGGGATGATGCCATTGTTCAGATTGAGGAAGCTCCGAGGGAGCCAGGCTCTGTGCAGCAGACCGCCCAGCTACAAACGGGGGAAAACGAGGAGTTACCAAAACCTCCTGCTCCGGAAATGGTCCCCAGTGTTGGTGGCTGTACAGCAGCCACACCCCTGCAGAGTCCTGTCATAGGTGAGGGGTTAAAGACACCACAATTTGCATTAGGGACACTGGGCTTCAGCAGAACATGGCAATAATAACAATTAATAATACAGTATACGTAATTAATATGTGTACTGTATTAACCATAATTAACATAATTGTTTATATTATATATGTAATTATTTTATATAAAAAATGTGTATATTACACAACTTTTCATTGCAGTCTTAAAAACAAACAAGAATGGGAATTTTCATGTGATACGGACTAATTGTAAACAGCAGGGAAGCCTGCTACTTTGTGGGGAAGTGTGGGGAGCATCCATCAAGTCAGCCTTTTACATGCTAACTGCCAAAGCTTACACAGGCTTCCTCACCTGAAAGGGGTTACACGCGGGATGCATTTGTGTTGTATTATCAATACATAATACAGAAACAACATGGTGATGTGTATTAAAAGGTTCTATCCTTTGCTGTCCTATATACTATGGCTAGGGTGCATGTTGGCTACTGCAGAACTTTGTATGTGCTGGATGAGCTAATTTCATTATGGATGGTAATTGTCTTGTACTGCATCCAGTAAACCTACCTTTCTAGATACACCCATCTTTCTAGATACACCCATAGTTGTTACTGACGTTTGAAAATGTCATAAAATGCTTGATTTTATTATGTCTCAAAATAAGAGGAATATTGATTAGAAAGGAATTATGTGATTCATTTTGATGTTTTTGATGTTTTAGTTTAGTAATTTTTCAAATGCAATGAATGACGTTCACAACAAAACCCATTCTGGAACATTTGCGGCACGATGAGACAAACCAGGTGCCGGTTTACTAACTGTTTGTGTGTTCGTGTTATCTTTATCCATTTAGTATGCAATGTAAATAACTTCATGGACTTCTTATTCATAGTTTAACAGATGTATAGAGGGGTTCAGTAGGGACAACTCTTACTTTGTCGTTGTGATTTTTGGTTCGTTTCATTGACAAGATGACTGTCCGCCGGCACCTGCCCCATTTGAACACCGCATTGTCAGCGCCAAGCAGGTCCCCATGGGCTCCTACTACAGCATCATGCCCAACGAGGTGCTGGGAGGGTGAGTGTGCCTACCTGGTCTCATGTGTATCTAAAACACAATGCATATGTTTACTTCTAACATAGCAAAGGGCTCCAATAGCTGTCAGCCTGGTATGCATTTCATTATCTGCACTGTTTGGCCAGAAAGCTCTGGACAACATCGAGACCCTCCTGTTAGCTCTCCTGTTCCCCACATTGTCGGAGGAGATAGATAGCAGGTACCAACGCAGGGCTCTCCATGGGTATATTTAGACACTGGCTGCTGATGTTATTTTTGGTTGGAGTGTTGAGAGGCCTCCATTGTAATCGTCCGTTGTAGGGGTCAGCACCTTTTAAGAGGGGATAGCACGTGTACGTAATGCAAATACATGTGCATAGTTGTACACTGCCCTAGCTGTTGAGGCTGCGCTCAATTGACTTTAGAGCCGGGTGCATGAGGTACACGTTTCCACAGACATCAATACACTGTTCCTGCCTTCTCTTTTCCAGGGGCAGATTTGGCCAGGTCCATAAATGTGCAGAGCTATCCTCAGGTCTGACCCTTGCTGCCAAGATCATCAAGGTCCGGGTAATGAGGGAACGAGTGAGTGAGCAACAGCAGGCCTATATTTCCCTTCCCCCAGACACCTGCACTACCTTATAGCTTATAGGCAACAACATTGTTGTTGCCTCCATTTATAGTCAGATCGAAAAAGGCTCCAGCCCCTTGAAGAATGAAACAGTAAATTAACTTGTATTAACAGCAATGAATCTGGTACAAAGAGCCTGGTACAAAGAGTCAAAGAATGAGGAAATCTTGTGAAAGCATTCTTAATCAAAAAGTGCTTCCAGTCACGCTACATAGGCGTGGCATTAAAGGAGAATTTTGAATTTGTTATTCTAAATAGTATTACATTCATTTGTTTATTATATTGTTTATTGCTCCACACTGCATGTATACACTCGCACCCCCTACTGCATTTCACAATCATTACTTGAATTAGCAAAACAAGATTGTGCCCTGGATGTCATGCAACTTTCTTTTTCTGTGTGCTGGACTGTCTTCGACTTCCTGTCACAGGACGAAGTGAAGAATGAGATTGGGGTAATGAACCAACTGAACCATGTGAACTTGATCCAGCTCTATGATGCCTTTGAATCACGGACAAACCTGACATTAATCATGGAGTAGTAAGTCTGTCTGCTTGGTTCATAGCCTCCTCAGTCAGATATGGATGTGTTTATGGGGATATTCAGGCAATGGTTCAACAGTGACCGATAATGCTATGAATAGAACTACATTTGTCTTCCTTTAGTGTGGAAGGCGGAGAACTGTTTGACCGCATCGTGGATGAGAACTACAAGCTAACCGAGTTGGATGCCATTGTGTTTACCAAGCAGATATGTGAGGGGGTGCAGTACCTCCACCAGCAGTACATCCTCCACCTTGATCTCAAGGTAAACACCCATGAAGACATGCCCATCATTACATGTGGAATGTTCTAGATATTTCCTGGGTATGTGGCCTTGTTTGATGTTGAGGCTGAGGCTGTGTTTTGTGCTTTTGTGGCACTGTTTGAGATGTTAGGTGACATGTGTGATAGAAATGTTGGTATTCCTCTTTTGATTAAAATGTGATACATGTTGTACATAGGCCCCATGTCCTGTGGTGGTTAAACTTTAAACCAGCTCGAGAATGACAGGAAATGGCCAAATTATGAAATGAAAAAATGAAAAGATCCATGTGAGTCTGATTTGTGTCTGTATCTTATCTCTCTCTCTCCTATCATAGCCAGAGAACATTCTTTGTGTGAGTGCTACAGGCAATCAGATCAAGATAATTGACTTTGGGCTGGCACGGAAGTAAGTCTATGGACCTGAATCCTAACAAGGCTCCATGGAAAAAAACGGCCAAAACTATTTTGAATCTAATCTAGAGGGCAACCATTTTAATGAGTGAAAATGACCCTATGATGGACTGTAACTGGAATGATTTTCAGCTGATTTTTTGGTTAATTTATACCATATTTTCATTAATTAAGAAAAACCTGGTTATTTTCACCACAATCATAAAATGCGATGTGAGAAAAAAAAGAAGTGAGAATATTTTCAAAATGTTTCATCAAGCCTTTTAGGACATCCCTTTCAGACAAGATAATGAAATAATGAATGAAATCAGCCAAAGGCTTGCTCTCGTAGTATATATAGGATATATCTATACTAATAGTGTTGTTTATTTGGGATCATGTCCCTACCTTTACATATCCAAGGTACCGACCACGGGAGAAACTTAAGGTGAATTTTGGTACACCAGAGTTCCTGGCCCCCGAGGTGGTCAACTATGACTTTGTCTCTTTTCCGACTGACATGTGGAGCGTGGGGGTGATTACATACATGCTGTGAGTGCCAGAACACAAGACACACAAATACCCACCTTTAAGTACATGAACAAGTTGATGTGTTTAAAGGTGAATGTTGACAGATACCCATGCCCGTGCCACTCATTTTCTGCCTTTTATACACAAGCAGATGTTCAGATAACCTGTGAATACTTCCACTGCAATGGCAAAGGCTACATGTTAAACGGTTCATATCGCACTGACATGTCATGGTGAACAATGGTTCATTAAATATTGTCCGTAAATCATGCTAGTCTCGTTTCACCTGTGAAATGCAACATATATATACATGGACAGTATATATATATTGTAAACTCACACTTTTTGGAACACAGTCTATAATCACACAGCAGTATAGTCTTGTATAGTCTTAATTTTAGGTTATTCTAAATACAGAAATATCACAAATAATAAAATGCCCAATATGCTTTGGTTGCCTTCTAGTCTCAGTGGTCTGTCTCCTTTCTTGGGGGACAATGATGCTGAGACCATGAACAACATCCTCCTAGGCAGTTGGGAATTCGACAGTGATGGCTTTGAAAATGTCACAAGTGAGGCAAAAGACTTTGTCTCCGAGCTCCTCATCCCAACCAAAAGGTAACCAAATTATTTGCACAAAGGCTTTATTTGTGCTCAAGCTTGTCAAAGTGTCGGGGCAAATTTGGCTAAAACCTGTCAAGCAAAATGGGTGGTGCCACACCCAGTGGTTAGTTAGCCCAGGCATAGTTTGCCTTTCTGATAATAACATCTATATCCCGATTGTGAACTGAATGTATGTTTTGTGTGACAGTGGACGGCTGAGTGCTTCTGGATGCACCAAACACAGATGGTTAAACAAGCTTGAGGAAAAAGCCAAACAGCATCACGTCACCTTAAAATCTCAAATCAAACTGCAGCGTTATCTGGCTGCTCACCGCCAATGGAAGGTATGGGCACGCAGACACGCACACAGTAATATGAAGTATGACACAGTAAACTAAATTCAGCAATATTTCTGCTTTCCTTACAGAAACATTTCTATGCGGTAACTGCAGCTAACCGACTGCAGAGGTTCTGTCAGGCTGCTAACACTATCTAGGCTCTCTTTGCCATTCGAATTTCAAATCCATCAAGACACTGTTAATAACTTCCCAAGACTGCAGGGGGTGTTTTTTTTGCATTTTCATCTTCATTTATTTTCCCATTAGCAGCTCCATGTGGCTTGTGTTGTACCTAGAGTTGAAGCTGTATCCTTGTCAGATGAGTTATTGCCATCTGAAAATGTTGATGCTTCTTAATGATTTCAAGACGCACGATTACTACAGAAACCAAGGCAATCGAAATGGATCGATTGACTCATGGATGGCGTATCTTTTTCTCTGGGAACGTCAGAGTAAATGGCTACAGTAGAAAAGTCACAGTGCAGGTTTAAATCTTAGGCGACCAATTTCAGATGGAAACATTTGACATGCGTGTCTATCGTTGTAAGTTCTGCATAGGTCAAGGAATTTGTACTTTTGTTTAGATAAAATATAATATTGTACAGTACATAGGTTTCAGAACTGCATAGCTATCGAAAATGTTTGCAATATAGTAATGATGTAAATGTAATAAAATCTTTATCTGAATTCACATTTTCTCATTTTCATCATTCATCCCAAATGATCTGTCTACATACCTTTTCGGCTACCTGTGCACTCATTTCACGTGACCGGAGTCTTCCACAAGGCTAGGCAGACCTATTGCTAACGCTAGCGAGCTAGTCATGGGTTTTGGGGGAATGGCTTTGTAGGGAGGCCAGAAGGAAGGGAGAACTGGTTATAGGTTGAATACTGTCAAAATCTAGCTTACTGTTTTCTCCAAATTGCCTGCACTAGCTTAAAAGTGAACGTAGTTATGACCGTACTTAATGACAAAAAGCTAATGGAATCCTGAGCAGAGCATAGGAGAAGCTGCTCACTTCCAGGAGACCATGTCAAGTATGAATTGACGATAAATGCTGAGTATACAGACAGGAAGCAAGAACCATATCTGTTCACACCAATCAGTTACATCAGTTTGCAGACCGAGGCAAGAGACCTACGAGACAAGGAGCTTTGTTGCAGGTGTGGGTTGTGTGAAGTTAACCATTGAGTAGTGAATGTGTTGGACTGACAGGCAAGACTAAAGTGCTGTTGATGGAGCCAAAGGCTTGATATCTCGAGATGAGGAGTGCATCTAAACGCACAAAGCAAGGGAACCCTTTCCCCATCCTACTAAATCATTGCATTCATTGTCGACCTGTAACCTTATATTTCCTTTGTAAATAATTGTTTGATTTGCTTTCATTCGTCATGTCATTTCATGCTGTTTACGTAGTGAACATCTGTGATCAGACACAATTCAGAGTATTCACAGAGGCACCATAACCTCCACTTTGAGAGAGGGAAACACTTGTTGGCCCATAATATTGAAAAATCCCTTATCTGTGTTATTTTTTAGGAACACTTGCCTGCCAAATCATGGTTTATTTGTTCACGAAAGGGTGATTCATGATGATTTGGTCGAAATGACATGTCCTCATTTTGTTTTACAATTGAACAGACAAAACTGAAATGATGGTTTGTGTTACAAATCATGAATGAAACATCACAGTTCTCCGAGACTCCCTTCCTCTCAAGCACAGGGAAAAGGGAAAAGGTGCGATTTTAAACTGAGGCTCACATCAACAGCATACCGCCTGGATACAGCTCCTTTCCTGTGAAAAGCGGCGGCAGACACAGAAAACCGGTTCATGTGTTTATTAAAACATCTGCCTGTTCCTTCCTTTGGGCACTTCCTTGTTCTCAGCCCCGCCCACTATTTTACCCTGTAGCTCCGCCCACAACCTCATGTCTTCCAAAGTAATCTACGGAGCCTCACATTTGGTGTCTAACAAGAAGTGTGTGTATGTTGCATGGGTTGATTAAAAAGTATCTAAATTATGTGCCGCATTTTGTGGTGTCACGGTATGCAACATTTGACTGTTTTTGCTGTAACTATTTTGCTCCTTTCGGTGTTTTATTTGTATTGTATATGTCTCTGTATTGTCCTGTCTTATTGCTATCGTCATTACTAATGCGAAGCACCTTGTGAAACTCTCCTTATGAAATGTGCAACAAAAACAAGTGACTTTCTTTTCACACTATCGGAGTGGTGTTGTAGCATGATTCATAAAGTGTTTTTGTTGTTGCGCCATTCCGTCACGGCTCTCTTCAGATTGCCATTAGCTACAGACGAACTCACTGTTCAGTCGTCACTAAAGGCTGGGTTATAGGCGATAACCTCAGACGGCGCGCTGACTAACAATGGACAATAGTATGAATCGGAAGCCATTTATATGAAAGTGACCTCTGTGAACCTAGACACACATGGGAAGGACAGTGAATTTGCAGGAGAGTCTGAGGACAATGGGTGCTGAAGTGCAGATTGCAGTCATACCGCGCAACGCATCATTTTTTACACTTTTATTTTCTTGTCATCGGCACAGGGAGGAGTTACGGAAAACAGTAATCATATCCATTAGCTTCACAGCAAGCATATGGTCAAACTATAATCCATCTAATTACACACAGTAAGTACAAATTTAATTACAAAGTAAACATTTTACATGGTGTAAAAATAAATTCTTAATCAAGTCACTTTTTTGTACTTTTTTTTGTTTGTTCACACAGTACATCACTATTCCATCAATGCGTGTATGTTTGGGATATTATTAAAACAAACGGAACGAACCACAAATGGTCCAGTCAAGACGGATCGAGAGCAGTCTGTCTCCCTCTTGTGGCCAAACTGCAGGCTTACAGTGTTGAGTGGAGTGGTAGGCGCCCGTGACATTTCGCTTGTTTGATAGAACAGAGATGAACACGGGTAAAAGGGTTACTTAAACAATAGTTTAATGATATTAATCATAATATAGATGGTAGTATAAACACCAGGGTATGAAGCCATGTCCTATAAACAACATTGCTAGTGTGACACATGAAACTTTAAATATCCATATAAAGACGAGAAACACGCTGAAAAAAGGTACTTCATGGAACCATTTTTTTCACATTAGTTACAAGACCTTTTCCTGGTTCTATATATACATAGTGCAAAGGACACACTGGCTGTCGATGATCGCCACACACAAACACACACTCCCAACACACTTTAATGGAGGAAATGGCAACTTTAAGCCCAGACACAGCGTACCCAATGATCGAACAACTAAAGACGGTTCATAATCCAAAAAAAGCATAATACTAAGTACACTGCCTTGCTCCATCTGCAGGGCTTCATATTGCATATGGCCCTACAGGCGGTCTGGATAGCATAGTGACTGCGTGGCATACAGTTCTCTGAATGCCTCACTAGCAAATACTTAATCGAATGAGCTTCCAACGGACACAACGCCATTGTTCATACATGGCTTAACAAACAAGGTGGTTGTGTTTTAATACACTGTAAAACAAAAAAAAATTAAAATAAACATATTTACATGTTTCCGGTCACCACCAGAGTGGAAGTACTTCCAATGTATGACGGCCTCATCACAGAGTGGTTACATTTGGCCCCAACCCCTCTTTAGGGTGTGACCAATGAGAGAATATGTTGACTCTAGGGCGTGACCAATGAGGGGTGTCGTTTGGTGGTGGATATGGCAGAACAAAATAAAGTACAACTCCATCTACTCAGACAATGTGCCAGCAGTGGTTTAATTGTACGGAGAGGAGAAACGGCCACTAATTGCTGGTGCAAGCCAATGGAGGTCACTGTGTGTGTGTGTGTGTGTGTGTGTGGGTGTGCGTGTGTCCTCTGCTGAGCAGAGCACATAGGACTGATCTGAAAGGGACAGAGCAGGCGAACCCAAAATGAAACCACAACGACAAGACTGCAGACAGGTTGCAACACCACTCCACTCAAAACAAAGAACAGCTTCACACCAGGCCAGGCCGAACACAGCAGACGGTTACAGGTGGGCCCTCGAACCGGCTAGTTGTTTTATATACACACATACAAGCTTCTGAAACCATTAGTGGGTCAACTGACTTTTTTTTCCTATGCATTATAAATCAAAACAAAATGACAAAAAATAATAAAATGAGTGAATGGGACTTGATTAACATCCTATTGCTAATGTCCTGCCGCGTTAGAAGCAAAAGCAACACAGCAATAGCGTACACATGGATGTCCTTTCCTTCTCGCAACGGCGAGAAACGGGGGGGGGGGGGGGGTGAAAGCTCAAAATAAGTCAAGCCAAACAAACTAGCAGAACTGCATCTCGTCATCACGTAAAGCTAAAATCGACACAGCGGGGGTGGACAGGCCACGGTGTAGCAAAGGAAGCGCACAGCTACAAACAAGCCGGAGCCACACACGCGGATATACACACACGCATAACGCAATCAGAGCGGTAAACTCAGAGCGGTAAACCCCCCCCCCGGCCCCCCATGTGCTCCCCAGGGGAGGCACGAGGGGGAGGGGGAGGGGGGGGGCTCGAGAGCCCGGGGGTCTCGGAGAGCACCACTGCCCTCACTGCGTCTCCCCTGGGCGGTCCTCCCACAGAGATCAGCTTCCTCTGATTCAAGTGTAAACAGGCGGTGGGCCAGCGAATGGCCCGTTGCTTTTAAGAGACACGTGTGTTGTGGGGGGAAAAAAATAAAATAAAATAAACCGAGAAGAAACAGACCGGGTGGACGTGGATCAGGAAAGGAACGGGAGATAATCAAAAACAAAGAGAAGAACGAAGGCGCTCGGTTGTGGGGTTTTTTTTTGTGTGTGACCGCCTCGCGATCTGGGTTGGGGCGGCCCCCCTCGCTCCCTCTCTCTGCGGGGGGGGGGGGGGGCCCGGCGCTGTGTGCCGCGGGGTTCGCGTGTCCATAATGGGGTCGGTAAGGTCGGTGTGCTGGATACCTGAGATAATGTCTGGTGTCGGGAGACGCTGGTTAAGTCGCCTGGACACGGTGGGAGAAGAATGGACAAAAAAAAAAAAGACAAAAACAAAAACAGATTAAAAAAAAGTCTGAAGACAGAAAAAAACAAGGAGGAGGTGCCCACGGAATCAGCCTGCCACCTTCTTGGTCTCCGCCTGCTCCTTGCTCTCGGCCCGCTCCTCCGCGAGGTCAGCGGACTCAATCTCCTCCTCGCTCTGTCTCGCCCTCTCCTCCTCCTCCTCCTCCTCGTCCTCCTCATCCTCCTCCTCCTCCTCGTCCGTGCTCTCCTGGTCCTTGCCCAGCTGCAGGTTCTCCAGGGTCTTGGAGACCCAGGACTCGATGCGGCTGCTGACGGCGGGCACCTCCACCGAGATGGGCACCGGCGTGTAGTCCTCCTCCTCCTCCTCCTCCTCGTCCTCCTCCTCCAGCATGCCCGGCACCAGGGTGGAGGTGGTGGAGGTGATGGACGAGTGCAGCTGCTCCCGGCAGCTGCCGTCCAGGGAGCCCGTCTCCGTGCTCTGCTGCGAGGCCAGCTCCAGCCGGTCGTCCACGCGGCCCTCCTCCCGCTCCCCGCCGCCGCCCGCCGCCCCACTCCCCCTGGGCTGCGGCGCCGCCGCCGACACCGGGGTGGCGGCCTGGCCGGCGGTGGCGCTGCTGCTGCTGCTGCTGGTGGTGCTGGTGGCGGCGGCCGGGCTCTGGTTGTCTTTCTGGGAGGTGGAGGCAGGAGCCAAGCGGCTCGGCTCGGCCTCCGCAGGCTCCTGGGCGTCGGACGTCTCCACCATGCTCCTCCAGTTGGTCTCTGGAGATGACAGTTAATGTGAAACACAACCCGGTGAGCGCTTTGGTCATGACGACGGCCGACTTTGTGTAGTATGTGTGGGGGGGGTTATTATAATTAAACCCTGGTTGTCTGTCTGTCTGTGGCCTGTGAGTGCAGACACACTATTGATGATGATGCTACTGTAGCGCAGGTTAGCACGGTAATCTGAAGCATGTTTTGAAACTTGTTTACCGAACTTTGAGTTCCATTCTTCACACAGATCTTGACGTCATCGTTCTGCGCTTGCGACGGTCGAACCCGGTGAACATTGTAGCCATGTAACCATGGTGACCAGGAGAACCGGGGAGGAGCAGGAGAACGTGTGCGTGTGTGGGAGGGTCTTACCGTACTCCTTCTCGTTGACCTCGGAGATGGGCTCGGAGATGACGGAGCAGAAGGAGATGGCGGAGGCGGCGGACGGGTTGCGGGAGTGGCCCATGTGGTGCGGGACCTTCTTGACGTTCTTCAGGGCCTCCTCGGCCTGCTCCTGCTCCAGGGCCGACACCATGTCCTTGTAGGCCTTGCGGGCCTCCTCCGTGAGGGACACCAGCCGGTTGAACAAGGCCTGGTGGGGGGGGAGAGAGAGAGAGAGAGAGAGAGAGAGAGAGAGAGAGAGAGGTGAGAGAGTCAGAAGCGTCTGTTTGAATCTGGGAATTTGGTGATCGATAATTGAAATGAAAAGAATGGATATTCCAAATTAAGTAGAAAAAAATAATAACAATGACAGGCCACCATTGTTAAGCTTTACCAAATGTATACATACATAGACACTTTAATCTACTGTATATTTATTTATCTGTATTCTCATTATATTGTACATGCCTCGTACCCATTGCATAGCCTCTAGTCCTGTCATTGCCTCTTGGCTTACATCATTCAGAACTGATATTTTGCTTCCATCCTGTTGCTTTACATCTTGTATGCACCAACCTCGAGCAGGTCGCTTCACTCTGACTAGAAAAGACACTACACACTAATAGATTGTGATTCTCCATAGAGCCGGTAGGCTGTGACTCACCTCGGCCCCAGAGAAGATGAAGATGCCCACCACGCTGACCGGCACCAGTTTGTTGACGCAGCGCCCCAGGGCCTTCCTCCCCAGGGCGAAGACGAAGGGGATCTCCTGCTCCCTGGCCATGGCGATCACGTTGTACAGCGCTTCATCCAGCCCACCTGAAGCACATGAGAGCAGAGCCGTGTTAACCCTGCACAGTGCAATGGACACAATGGAAAAAAGAGAACCAAAAAGCAGGTACAAAATGGGATCCGCAGTGCAGGTGTGAGCGCATGATGCTTCACCAAAACGCATGTCAGTTCAGATGTTTTTAATAAACATACTAGCGCCCTTGCTGGCCACGCACTGCCTGACACACATTGACCATGCAGGGACAACGATATTTATCACTGAAAAGTTATTTAATATCTATTAAATAACTTTTCAAAAGCTATCTAGCTTTAACCCAAAACAATCAGATAATATGACCTAATGTTCCTCGTTCTGCATCATCTGCGCTTGTCCAACTCACACCTGGGTTCCCCCATCTCCCGTCCCATCCCACTGCCCTCCCACTGACCTTTGGCCTGGATCTTCTCACAGTTGGGGGAGATGATGACACACTTGATCTTCTTGAGCTTCATGTGCTTGGTGACCTCCCGCAGGCCCATGACCAGCCGGCGCTTGGACTTGGCCTTGGTGGGGTCCTTCTGGTACACGCGCTCCTGGAAGCGCACCAGCTCCTGCAGGAGCATCGTCACGCTCTCGTCGATCTCCTTGTTCAGCACCTGGTTGCAGTACCTATGGAGCAGCCACAGGGGGTCAGCACCGAGCCACGGGGTCGGGCTCGGCGTCTGGGCGAAAGGGGGGTGTCGCTTTCCTTTTCGCTTCGTGTTTGTTTTTGAATCAACGGTTGCTGCCGCGGGAGGCGGGGCTCCGTGAGCTATCGCAGCTCAACTGTTCCCTTCGGGAAGACGAGCTACAAGGAGACTCAGAGCCTCCCCAACCGCAGCCTGCGATTCTGCGAACCGAGCTCCGCAAAGCCTCCGTCAGAGCTCAAATAGAAGTGCCGAGTCTTAACATTAAGAGACAAAGAGTGAACTCTAGCAAACTCTGGGGAACTGAGTTTGCCAGAGTTTGCCGCGACGGAGTAGAGAACGCGTCAGCTTGTGTTTAGACGAGTAAACTGATGCATATTTATTCAGCAATACATATTTGTACATCATCTGCGTGTGTCTACACCGTCTTCTCTTATGTCTATAGTCAAATCATGTTTAACAGTCATAATAATAACTATTGTATGTATATATGTGCAACTGTGTGTTTGTGTGTTCATCAAACACCTGAACACAAGAAAACGACAGTGAGAGAAAAAGTAAGTGAGTGCAGTGCAGTGCAGTGAAGTTTAGCGCAGATCACAAAACAGTGGAACAACGGCCAGATGGTACACATCTGAGTGAGCCCCCCCCCCCCCCACCCCCGTTCGGTACGCGACCACACAAAGCCGGGCCGCTGTGCAGAGCCCGGCTCAAGGCGGCCCGGCTCAGGGCGGCCCGGCGTCTACTTGGTGACGGGGCGGCCGCGACGCCGGGTGGCCTGAGCGGCGTCTCGGTGACCTGGAGCCGGGCGGGGGCGGAGCCTGGCTCGCGTGGTGTTGTGGAGGCTTTAAATTGCTGGACGTGTCAGAAGGAGGGCAGCGCTGAGACAATGGTGCCCACAGCCGTGAACAAAGCCCTCCCTGTGGCCCCGAGCGAGAGATTCTGCTGAGCAGGGGCTTATAGGAGAGGCATCTGTGCCATACGCAAAAAAAAAACTCCACAATTCCTTATTGTATGGCGCCACCCTCAAGAAAAGCCCGTCCACTTTTAAACTATGCTGGTCATTGCCAAGGCTCTGCTGAATCTATTGGGATGGGGCAAACATTTCTGCTGCCAAGTGCTGAATACATTTTTCCAGTTACATTCCAGTGGGATTTTCATTGAATATATTTTTTCCTGTTCCAGCTCTTTGCATGTACGTGTGCGTGTGTGCATGCATGCCAGTGCATACACACACGCACATGTAGTGCATGCGCGCGTGTGTGTGTGTGTGTGTGCGCGAGTGCGTGCTTGTGTGACAGTGCACGTTTGTAAGTTTGCATGAGTGTGTGCACGTTTGTGAGAGTGAGCCAGACTGTATGCTTGTGGACTGTGTACATGTACAGTATGTGTGTGTGTGTGACTGAGGCGTAACGTCTGTTTGTGCATCTGAGTGCGTGCATGTGTATGTCTGCGCGCATTAGTGTCAGTGTTTGTGTGTGTGTGTGTGTGTGTGTGTGTGTGTGTGTGTGTGCGTGCGTGCGTGCACATACTCTCTGAAGCGCCGGCTGTGGATCTTGGTGATGGCGTTGGCCGCCATGGGGCTGCCGATGCCCGAGCTGGCCGGGGAGCCCTGGGACACGGGCGTGATGCTGTATGGAGAGTTCTGACTGGCCGGAGACAACGACGCGTCACTGGGCATGCTCAGTCCGTTCTCTGTCAGAGACACACGAAAAACAACAACGACGACAACAACAATAATGATGAAACAGTGACGCGAGTCATAAACGCAAGAGATGGTGTATGCGTTTTTCGCGTTGGAGCCCGGATCTGGGGCCCGGGTCGTGGGGCCCCCTCCGCGGACCCACCCGGCTCACCCTCTTGGGAGGCGGGCTCCTGCGTGAGGTCATCGGTGAAGTGCATCTCCTCGTCGGGGTGCTCCTCCTGGCCGCCCGTCGTGCCGGGCTCCACGCTGGGCTTGCCCTTCTTGCCCTCGCGCTCCTTCAGGATGATCTGGACGGAGACACAGCGCCGCCGCCGCCGTCAGACCTCTCACAACCACAACGCTCGCTATGCACACGGCGAGGCCAGGCGGTCGTACATGCTAGAGTGCGGATCAGGCTGGAATTTTCTGTCAGAGCCCGGTAATAGGTAATAGTCAATTAACCGTGAATTTAACATGAGTTAATGCAGTAATAAGCAGGATCTAACAAACAATCAATTAGCAGTGAACTAATGGTTTAGTAATCATCTACGTGTTCATGTTAACTAAGGTAACGATAAGCCAACACAAATGGCGTATAATAATGCGTATTACAGCATTAGCTCATCTAAACGAATGTACCCTCATTGTTAAGTATTACCGTTATTACGCATGTTGTTCCATATTCACTTATTTTTGGGGGGTCTTCCTTTAATGTTTGTTAGACAACATGGGCAGCGCCCCGCTCCTTGTACCTTCTTGAGCGCGGTGGGCCGCTTGACCTTGGGGATCTCCCGCTCCTTGCCCCTCCTGACGCGGGGGGCGGTGGAGTCCAGGGGGTTGTAGGAGGTCAGCCCCGCCTGCTGCTGCTGCTGCTGCTGGTGCTGCTGCTGGTGGCCCTTAGACGCGGATGACGCGCTGCTGGAGCCTGAGCTGTGGAAGGGGGTGGTGGTCCCCACTGGGGAGGGAGAGGGGAGGGGAGAATGGAGGGGAGAGGGGGAGAGAGACGCTGGTTGAGTACTTCCACACTGCATGTGTCGTCTGACTGACTCGGTTCCCGTTTTATCTCAAGAGTTCTATGAACGTTGCTGTTTTGGCACCTGAGTAAGAGTGAACTCAAGCAAACTCTGGGGAACTGGCGTTCGGTCGCGACGGAGTAGAGAACGAGTCGGCTTGTGTTTAAACTGAGTAAACTGATGCATATTTATTCAGCAACACATATATGTACATCATCTGCATGTATCTACAACGTCTTCGCTTATAGTCAAATCATGTTTAACAATGAATAATAACTTGTGATATGTGTGTCTGCGTGTTTGTGTGTTAAGGTGGGGGTTAAACACAAATGTTGCTCTGTGTGTGTGTGTGGATGTGTGTGCGCGCGTGCATGCATGCATGCATGCCTGTGTGTGTGTGTGTGTGTGTGTGTGTGTGTTTGCATGCGTGGCTGTGTGTGTATGTGTGCGTGTGTGTGTTGTGCGTGCATGCGTGCATGCATGCATGCCTGTCTGTGTGTTTGCATGCATGGCTGTGTGTGTTGGTGTGGCTGTGTGTGTATGTGTGTGTGTATGTGTGTGTGTGTGCGTGTGCGCGTGTGTGTGTGTACCTGTGAAGGACAGTGGCTTGGTGGGGGTGAGCTGCCGGGCTTTCATGGCCTGCTGGTGCTTCTCCAGAGCCGCCAGCATGTCTCCCAGGTCCAGCTGCACCGGAGTCTTGCTCTTCTTCCCCGCCGCCTTGGTCAGCGCCTCCTGCGGGCACACGGGGGGAGACGCACACAGACACACGCACACACACACACGCACACACGCACGCACGCACGCACGCACGCACGCACGCACGCACGCACACACACACCGGGGGTCATCCACGGGGGTCATCCACGGGCCACAAAAAAAACCTCTGAGCCACCGGGTGACCGCGGCGCAGTGCCGGTACCTGCAGTTTGCGCTGCTCCATGCTGATCTCGGAGTACTCCTGGGCCGTGGCCAGGGCGGCCGCCAGAGCCTTCTTCCTCTGGCTCTTGGCCCTCTTGGGCACCGAGGTGGTGATGGGGATGGGCGTCTGGACGATGCTCATGGGAGAGTTCTCCGGCAGGTTGTCCAGCTGTGGGCCCACCAGACAGATGTGTTGGGGAGGCGTTGGCCAGTCAGAAGTCAAAGTCAACATGTTTTGTTTGCTGTATGCGCGGGATAACCCAGGGTCATTGACTCATGGTCTTTGTTTGTTGTTCTAAAGGATTACACCCTCTCCATTGACGGCGAAGCCTCATCGGATAGACCTTCTCACCAGGTTCTTGGGGAGCTTGGCCTGCTGCGTCAGGCCCGCGTTGGATTCTGCTTTGGCGCCGCGCTGGGCCGACCCGCTTGAAGCGAGCTCCGGAAACTCATCTTCATCCTGACCGACATGAGAGATGACATCACGGGAATCGTGACTCCAGGCCCAGTGTGCATGCACAATGCATTGCAACACTCAAACACCCAAACAAACCCAGTGTGCAAGTATGGATCATGGGCGCTTATGGTCGACGAGCCTGTAACATGTGATGGTGAACCTGGCTCAGCTCACGTGATGGTGAACCTGGCTCAGCTCACGTGATGGTGAACCTGGCTCAGCTCACGTGATGGTGAACCTGGCTCAGCTCACGTGATGGTGAACCTGGCTCAGCTCACGTGATGGTGAACCTGGCTCAGCTCACGTGATGGTGAACCTTGCTCAGCTCACGTGATGGTGAACCTGGCCAGCTCACGTGATGGTGAACCTGGCCAGCTCACGTGATGGTGAACCTGGCTCAGCTCACGTGATGGTGAACCTGGCTCAGCTCACGTGACGGTGAACCTGGCTCAGCTCATGTGATGGTGATGGTGAACCTGGCTCAGCTCACGTGATGGTGAACCTGGCTCAGCTCATGTGATGGTGAACCTGGCTCAGCTCATGTGATGGTGAACCTGGCTCAGCTCATGTGATGGTGAACCTGGCTCACCTCAAAGTACAGGGGTTCCGGAGTGGGCAGGGACCCGGAGGCCCCTCCGGGGTGCAGCCTCTTGTCTGCAGGGTTAGCACTCAGGTTGTGCTGCAGGCGCCCTGCGTAGCCTCCGACGTGGAAGTCCTGACGACAGAACGGCACACGGCCAATCAGATTAGATGACTGATTCAAGTCACGCTCTGGCTCTCTTCACTCTGGCAGAAGACGGTCGGAAGTCAAGCGAAAAGAAATGCCTTGTGTACAAATTTCAGTTTTGTTTAAAATATCTTTTGACAGTTTTTTTTTTTTTTTGGTCTATCTCATGTAAAATGATTTTCCCTCGATTGCTACACATTGCTCGGGTCGCGCCGTTGTTTCGAAATCCCGCATGCTACAGTCCTCCTGAAAGTCCCTCCCCCCCTAGCACTGATTGGTCCGGTCATCTTGTAATGTTTGGTAGGGGCGCTCAAAGGGCTTGAGGCTAGGCTGATGTGCAGAGACAAACTGAGTGTGGGCTCAAGGCTAACCGGCAGAAGGTTCTCTCTGGGACTAGCCCGATGTGGTCAATTAGCCTCATGAAGAAAAATAAGGAAAACAATTCTCCTTGATAACCAAATCCTTAAAAAATAAAAACCTGTTTATCTTCTGGGCTAAACGCCAAATGCCGCATGCTGCAGGTCAACTGCAAAGTCTGGTATGTGTTACAGCTGTGGACACTTGATGACACTCCCTTAACCCAAGGTCAGTCGAGCAACACTCGATAAAAAGAACATATAGTGAACAGGCTGTGCACCTGGGGGATGCCCCTGGGGTCAGTGGTCTTCCTCTGGTCTCCTCTGTGGAATGGGCCGTTCCTATCACCCCAGGGCTTCTGTGCGGCCTGGGGGACTACATTCACCCAGCTTCCTGCTGAACACACACACACACACACAAACACATTTGTAACCCAAAGGCATCCAATAGCAGCCCTCATTTAAAAGGTAACCCTGCTTTATGTATCCCACCAGCTGCTCTTGTCAGATTTTGTGCATTTTTAGCTACACACACGCACTCAACAAAACAAAACAAAACAATGAAAAAATGGAAAAACAATGGAAAAACATTTACAACATACCTGTCATCACACCTGCTTCTACTCCCTGTAAAGGAGCAAAGGACAACGGATGAAAAGCCAACATAAATATGCTTACAAAAGACTAAATAATTTGTCAGTATTACAGCAGCATTAGGCAACATTCAGAGAAAATGTGGTCCCCATGCCCTAAGCCCCTTCCACTAAATGGTGTCCAATCGTGCAGTTGGGGAGAGAAAAGCAAGCAGGAACCTTTTCCTGATCGGCAGCTACAAAACCAGCCATGATTTGTTGTTTTTTGGCCAGCTGGTTGACCAATATGTGTTCTACAGTTGAAACCGAAGAATGTACTTTTTTTTAGCAGGAAATTGTATTGACAGACAGCTGCTGGGATGTTATAAGTGCTTTGATCGTTTGTAATTATTTTACAGAAATATTGCCTCCTGCTCCTTTAATTATTCTTTATCTCACACACTTTCTGAACTACACTTTAGTGTACTACAAAAAATCTAATTGCAATAGACAATATGATATTTTAACCATCGTGAATGCAGTCCAGTACTGACACATACAAGATATATAAAAGATACATCAAATAAAAGATAGTGGTCAAACACTTTCATAGTCGCATCATCACACACACAGACACGCACACACGCACACACACACACACGCCCGCACACACACATACACACACACACGTACGAACACCCACACATACGCGCCACGCACAAATACGCACGCACACACACGCACACACACACGCACACGCCTGCACACACACGCACACGCCTGCACACACACGCACACACACACGCACACCCACACATACGCACGCACACACACGCACACGCACACACACGCACACACACACACACACACAAACGGTTTCCCGGCCGACCGTACCGCGGACGCCGGCGTGCCCTCCGTGGCGCGCTGCCCGGCCCCCGCCGCCTGGTTGTGTTTGGGGCTGCAGTAGCCGCTGTCGCTGTCCACATCCACCTCGCCGCCGGCGCCCTGCTCGCCGTAGCCCTCCGCCCCGCCCGGCGGCCTCCTCTTGGGCCGGCTCTTCCAGAGCAGCGGGCTGCCGTGCTCCGCGGCCGCCCGCACCGACACCTCGCCAGGGAAGTCTGGGGGGGGAGGAGGAGGAGGGGGAGGAGGAGGGGGAGGAGAGAACGAATGACTGGAGGAGAGCTGGGTCACAGAGACGTCGCAATAAGTCGCAATAAGTCGACCAAATCATCGGTCACTTTGGAAGATTGTTGAAAACCATCTGCTTTTTTACAACAAAAAAACGCTGATGCAAATGCAAATTGTTGAATTTAGTACGATGCGTAACGGATAACTGGCACTTTAATCACTCTTTGTAATTTGGCACTTAGTCAGAGATGTTGTATGGTTAATCTAGCAATTGAAATGCTTGAAACTTGGTCTGGTGACTTTCTCACTGTATTAGCAGCAATGCAATGTTTCACCTTCTTATGACAAATGTGCTCTTTGTAAGTCGCTTTGGATAAAAGCGTCATGTGCCAAATGCCCTAAATGTAAATGGATAAAAAAATATCCATAAGTCAATAGCATTTTTATGGTCAGGAAATGACATCTTTCGACTCAGGATCAGCTGAGTCACCCGTTGGACGAGACAGTGTTTGGCAACGCTTCATGACATCCAGGGCCATGCCGTGCGCTTTGGAAAAAGGGTTTCTGGAAAGCAGCCTGGGTTACGGCACGCACCGCCCCGACTGGAAGACCCAGATTCTTTCTGGGGTTTTAACGTGTGAGGTAATACGGCTGTGGCCGCACACATGCCAGCCTGGTTTCTATGAGGCTCAGCGTCATTGTTGCAGCCTGTTCATAATTTATGAGGTCTTGACTCATCCTCATCACTGACACATTCCCCACATTTCATTTGCTTCATTGGTGACACTCTGCAATAAGCGCACACGAACTAACCTTTATCATGACATGAGTAAATGCCGAAATAAGCATTGACTAACAATTAACCAATGGTTAACTTACGGTCGGGTAATCCTTTACTAATGGTATTCATTTTAAGTCGTGAGGAGAAACGCCGTCAACAAGCAGCTCACTGCTATGGGGTTTTAAATCAAATGAGCGATGCTGGTTTCGGCTGGTGGCAGCTCCCGGGCATATAGTCAAGATGCCATCACGCTCTGTAAATCACCCAGGGTGTCAGCAGACACAGCGGGGCCTTACGAGACGCGAGGCGGCCTATGGTGCAACAGCAGGGTTTCTCCTCCTGTTATGCTTTATACAGCTCTCCCCCAGGACATCTCCCCCAGCAACCAGTTTGAAACCATGTCCAGGTATTTCCGCTCAATCATGTGGGCTGGACGACGAGCCATTCACAAAACGTCCAGTCGACAGGACTCTGGTGAACAGTGACAAACATCGTGCATCGAGGTATTAAGAAGTGGAGTAATTACTGCTGTGGTACGGCATACCGGTCTGCTGCGCCGCGTCCACCAGCAGCACCGTCTTGGCTCTGCCGTTGGGCCCCAGGGCCCCACACACCTCCTTCTGCACCGCTACGCTCCTGGTGGGAGGGCGACGCCCCCTGGAGGGCTGACACGCCCCCAGCTGCTGCTGCTGCTGCTGCTGCTGCTGCTGCTGCTGCTGCTAAGAACAAGCAAACGGGAAGAAGGCGTCAGGAGACACATCAGCAGAAGAGGTCCCATGACTTTAAAAAAAAAATGTAATAACAACAAAAAAAAAAACGCAATTCAGCGCCCGCTGCGCCGCCCTCTCCTTCGGCCCCCCGGGTTACCTTGGGCAGCAGCGGGGGCCGGAGGAGACCCCGTCCCCTCTGATTAGTCAGCGCCAGGGCCTGCCCGAAGTGCGGCGGCCTCTCGCCCACGTCGCTGGCGGAGGAGGAGACGGGGCTCACCACGCCGGCCTGCAGGGAGCCCGGGTAGGGCCCCGGGAAGGGCTGGTAGAAGCCCATGACGGGCGGGCAGGGCGCCGGCATGATCTGGTAGTAGGCGTAGTCACTGGAGACGGGCGGCTGCGGGGACGGCATGATGGGGTAGGCCAGGTACGGGCCCCCGGGGCTCGGGTTGGGCTGCTGCCAGCGCAGCTCTCCTCCGTTGTACATGGCGGCGTGTTGCCTGTGAGGGGGCGGGGCAGGGGGCGGGGCAGGGGGGGCGGGGTTAATGAGGTCTGAATGGAGACGTGGCTCCGCCTTGATGGCGCTTCGACCGGGTTCCGGTAAGTCGCGAGCGCGTTCTTCTGTCGGTGGTCGCCGAGGCGCCGGGGTTCAGCAGCGGCTGACGGGGAAACGTGGGTCGTCACCACGCGGTCACACACACACACCGTGTTAAAACTGTCGCCTTGTCGGTTTCATTTTCGATTTCCTGAGTAAATTATAGTGTAAAGGACATACCCTATTTGAGATTGACATCGAATGGCATTAAAATATTGTAATATACAACATATACGACCGATCATGACATTTATTGTAAGTTTTTCCGCTTTCAAGAAATTCCCTGTCCCAATTTCCCATTAACATTATATTGCACAATGTCCACAGCTTTGGTCGCCCCGCCGGCATCGATGGAAATCCCTCGACATTCAAAGTGATTTCCATACATTTGGATGGGACGAGAAGGGTGTGGGAGCGGGGGCGATAGTAGAAACGCCTCGACCAGCAGGGCAAGGCCTGTTGTGCTTTTGGTCTGCTATACTACCAGTCTGGTAAGGACCGAGACGGCGCGTTCGCCAGCCAGCGTTCTATAAGCGGCCATTTCCTTGTATTCACAAAAACGCAAAGGGAGGAAACAAAAGGCCGGATGTGTGCAGGATGCAACAGATCCCCCCAGACAAAGAGACCGGCTACAGAGACGCAAACAGCGGCCGCCTGTGTACTGTAGGACCGACCCGGTCCGTTCACAATTTTAAGTGTCCTAGGAATCCAATGTGGCGGTCTGCGAGTATCACTACCATCGCCAGGGGTGGAGTCAGAGCCTCTCTGCTCATTACAACGACAACTACAAACACAGGGAACGAGTGGGGGATATCTACATGAACAATCCACAGATAGTGAACAGACCGGAGCTGAAGTTCGACATGCACTTGAGAATGCCTGACAGCACACAGACATGCATTTTATAGCAACATCGCTGGACTAGCCCGAGTTCATTGTGAACATTTGAGCCATCAGAACTCACTGCTCTCAAACATGTTCAACCTCATTCCCGTACACAGCCACCCAAGTACCACCTTAAGTCGCGCTGAACGCGCACCCATCCAACCCCAGATGTCTGTTGACTTTTCACCAATTTGGTTAAAATATGCAGTCTCGCCTTGTCGACGAAGCAACGCGAGGCAGAACGCCAAGAGTACCTGTTGGGCTGGTTCTCCTGAACGAAGGGGTAACAGGTGATGAGGTAGCTGGGGATGGGGGTGGTCTCCACGCCTCCGCCTCCGCCTCCTCCTCCACCACCACCACCACCACCACCGGTGTTGCTGCTGCTACTGCTGCTGCTGTTGTTGTTGTTGTTGCCCCCAGACTCTCCAGGGAGACTCATTCTGACCAAGGACCCTTCCAGACCTTTCCTTTGCGGGATGAACGGTTCCACTTCTGCTGATAGTTTTACATCCTGCACAGAGAGAGAGAGAGAGAGAGAGAGAGAGAGAGAGAGAGCAACGCACAGCAATTAGGATCAATGTGGTGACCGGCACGCCCCCCCATCCCCCCCCCACCCTAATGGCACGGGAAATGCCGTGGAACTGGTCCACAGTGAGATAGTTGGGTCTATGCGGGTGTGTTTGAAGCACACCAGCATAGAGCCAAGTCACTGAAAATAACAGGGCATGGGTTGTTCAGCCCCCATCATGCTTAATCATATCCAGATTAGTGGACGCGTTTACCGTGCAACCTTGCCAGGATGTGTTATGTCACAAAAACTAGCAACACTACACAAAAGAAAATGGAACTGCTTACAATACACATTTCCACGTTAACACTGCCATTCACTTAGAAATCCAAACATAACTATACCCAAGCCTCCATTGATAAATTAGAGCATACAGGTAAGAAATAACAACACTTCCTTGTTAAAGGAAGGTTGTCAACATAATTCTCGAGGGCAGCTACTGAGCAATATGTCTGCAAACTTGGCGAAAGCCAAGAGGTCAAAACTAGATTCAATATCTCGTGGTATCACAAACAGATCCCTGTTGACAACAAACATTTACCACAATACCTTCGTTGACTTCTAGAGTCTCTGGCAGGGGTGCAAGCGAGAGAGAGAGACAGAGTGTTACTGTCATTTCTGATCAAGGGGATTAAGAGAAGACGCACGACAGACCCATGAAAGTCATTTATCCACGGCAGAGTTATTGAGTCACCAAGACAGCACCCCTGCAGACAAGAAAGTATGGAACCAATGACACGCATAGAAAAGAAAAGAAAAAAAACGCTAACTTAAAAAATATCATTTTGTCACTCAAAAGAACTTCCCCAAACATGGTATGCAATATAAAAGAAAACATGAAAACCAAATATGATCTTCGGGATCATTTCTTGCCATTGACTTCCTAGCTAAATTCTCGTATAATTAAATCAACATGCAGTGGAGGGAAAATCTTCAGTCTGGCAACTAAGCATTCTTAAGCCTTCTAATCAAAACAACAAGATAAACATTGAATCTCTTGAATGGGACCCAATGACAACAGGCTGTCAAAAACCAACAGTGTCCCTCTGTAAGTTTGGCCTTACACCTTTTTTTTTATATTTCACCCACTGTCGAGTACCAATAACAGCAATTCAAAACATTTCCCGCCTCATGCAAAAATGTGTGTCAATCCACCCCCCCCCCCCCCCCAAAAAAAAAGAAAGCAAATGCTACATGACTGAACACGACTCCAGTCTGAGCTAAAATCAGACTTGACTTGTTGTCATTTAGGAGGAGCAGCCCACAGAAGAAGCTCCGGGCGAGAGACCACATTGACCTCAGCTCTCTCTTCCAGGGGTGTGGAGGACGGGAGTTGACCTGAGTTCACAGCACAAAGACGCTCCCAACAATTCTTCGAGACAGAGGCCGGGACGTATGAAGCACGGAGCAGCGCGGCCAATGGCTGTCATTGTTTCCACCAAGGTCCAGAGTCTGTGGGCAATTCTATCTGTCCCTCTTTTCTGCCCGAGGCAAGCTAGACATACTGAAACATCTGCCAAGGCCTGTACTATTAATTCAGCACAGGGAAAGTGGCCCAAGACCAATGGGACGATATTAGACACTGTGAAGACACAACCTTGGAGCATGATCCGATGCTTAGAACCTCAAGGGTTAGCAAATGCTTTTGAGTGGGCTTGTTTGATGGCACTACTGCCTTGTTGACACAAAGCTGTTAACGGATTAGGTTTCAGAGGATAAAGTAGTAACAGAGGAACCACAAGATAAGCTAATTAGGTCCTTCGTCTTTCAGTTTGAGATTTTTAATGCTAGACCCCATTTAGAGAAATACCTCTAAGGCAAGAAAGTGAGTCTAAACCTATTCTTGAAAATATAATTTAGGCCACACTTGCGAGAGCTGCTAAGATTTTGCGGCCTGGGTGCGCATACTTGTGAATAGCTTTGATTGTGGAATGGCATTAGGTCAGACCCAGATGTACAGCTGCTGGCCTGGCCAGAACTAGGAACGGCTGGCCTGGTGGGTGCTACCAATCTCACAGGCCTTTGTTTCCACACAGCCTTTGTTATTCCCTCTCACACACACACTTTTCAAAAAGCCTTGCTAAATGCTGGGTAAGCAGCTGTTCCACTGTAATTATAAAAAACAAACGAAATATTGCCGACCGAATGTTACTGTCATCGCACATCATTTATAGTAGTATAAACGATGTGCGGTGACAGTAACATTTGGTTGTCAAATGTTACTGTCAATGTTACTGCCATTAAATTTGCATAAAATTGTATAAATGTTATACAAATCCGAACACAAAAACGTTTCTATAAATGACTTAATTAGCAGTATCCTCTCATGTGTCTGATCTTCATGAGTGACGATCACACACACAGCAGGATGACAATCAACGGAATGTCACCAATGCTGAGGAACCAGATGTTCCACTGCAGACCATTCACTCAACTATTGCAACTATTGGCTCTTCAGACATGAAAACAAAGCGGTGTCCAAGAACAGTAGACAGGATTGTAGTTACTTACTCTCTCTCTCTCTCATATACTCATCTCTATACTGTATATATCGTGTATGTGGGAATTTGTGTTGACGATAAATGACAACGTGACACACCGTCACCCATACACCACCTGTGACGGACACCCAACTGCTGTCAGATAACAGCTGATTAACGTGTGGACTCGGTGACATTGTTCTGATTGTCACTAGACCCACCAGCGATCATGTGTAGTGTGACAGGGCGCCCAATAGGTAGCCGTAACACAAACTACTGTCAGTAAAAGCCATTGCAATGAGTTTGCCCACTCTTCGACGTGAATGAGGACGAGTTGCGTTAGCAGGGGCTGGCTACGTGTTAGCACGTAAGCGTTGTTGCATCGGAAACACTGATCACTCGCCTCCTGTTTACATCTTGTTTCAAGTCTTTTAGATCTGCTGGGAGCCCACCTACCTCAAAAGATCCGGAGTGGCATGTGGCTCAGATTTTAAAGACATTTTTTTAATGATTACTCGCGTTAAAAATACACTGGGCCTAGGCTACATCCCCCTATCCCCTGACATGAACGATATAGGTCTTTAAAGACATTCACCTTATTGTCACTTGCATCCATGTCAGTCGGCGATGCCACGACAGATCCTCATTGACCACAACGTGGACGTCAGGACGTGACTCCTTTTATTTTCTTCATTATACACACTGGACGCGTCCGAACTGCGATTCACACCCAGTTGTCCCCAGACTGAGTGCCACTCCGGCCTCTCCGTGGTGCAGCGCTGGCTGCTCTCCGTGCGCTAGCTCGCTAGCCCCTCGTAGCTACTATGCAGTGGCTGGCGGACTAGCGTCGTCAATGCAAAAAAAAATGGGCGTCACAAGGAACGGAATCCGCGCAGGTCCAAAACACTGACAAGGCAAACTGGTGGTGGTGGTGGTGGATCTTAATGTTAAAGTGTACAGCACACTCGAATAGAAAATAAATATTCGGTACTTGACCTTGGAATATATTAAAAACATTTTATTAGACGTCTACTAAATCAAAGGGGATATGCATGCCCTGTTCAATACAATTTAAAATGTAATCAACTATAGTCATAGGCAAATGCATTCTTATGAGTGCTGTGAGGAGTCTGTGTTTATTATTACCACCAAGCAAAAGTATACATTGACTACTGTGTACAATTACTTATACACAATTCGGACTTCCCTTCCAAAAACACAAAGCAGTTGTGTTCTGCATATGAAAAAGGTTTGCCAATAAGTTATGGCAAGAACAGAAATCTGTGTTTTTCCCAGGTCAAACATTTTTTTCCAATGATTTTTCTTGTGGATCTTGGAAGCTTTTCACATCCCGAAAATGCTGGCATTTTCCCCACACCTATGATGTGTAAATCACCATACGGTATACTTAAAGGAGCATGGTAGGATAACTGTATGGACGCATTCAACATGCCATTGTGTTTGTCTCTGTTTTTACACGTCAATCATGTGAGCTTGCTAACGATAGCTTGGTTAAGCGAGTTCAGCTGATTTGTCCATTTGTCTAAAGCTGTGTAGCGAGAACCTCCTCTCTTCTGGTAGTCCAGTTCTAGGAGCTGGTTCACTTGATCGATTCGGCCGTGGATTGTACTGCGGGAAAACAAACAGAACAGAACACGGAGATGAGACCAGACGCATTGAACTGATTAAACTAACCAACAAAATAGTTTTGAAAGATGCACCTCGTCAAACATGACCCAGCTTCGCTTTTGTGGACGTTATCTATCCATCTATCTATCTATATCTATCTGCATTTATGTACATCCCTTAACCTAAAGAACCTCTGGACACATTCAGTCAAGTAACATCCTTCATAATACACATCCATTCATTTGAACCACTGGCTCACTGCAGCGTGGGGTTACACTGTACACAGTTCAGCCTCACACGCGTCATAACGCAGCATTCCAAACCCCAGCCCGGCGCGAAGGAAAGGCAGTGCTCCACGTATGAGGTGCAGCACGGCACAACAGGTCAATATTGACCAAATAACCTTAATGCACGGCAACCGGGGCCGCAGCGTGACGCACAGCGTGTCTGACGCGAGGCACGACGGCCAGGTAAACGCCAGAGGTAAACGCAGACGTTTCGATCCAGGTTCCGGGGAAGAGACTCGTTATCTCTCTGACGCTTTATGGCAGCAGCTATGAGGAAGTGGAGCTCGGAAACTATGAATAGAGAGTGAAAAAACTAGTTATTCAGCACTCTGCGGCGATCGACCCACGTACTTGTCCAAGATACATTGCACCAGCAAGCTCTCCACGTCACACACATCGATGTTCAGTTCCTGAAACAGAGAAGACGATGAGGCCCCAACCTTCAAAATGTTATGCAGACAATGTGCTTGGACTTGGATCAAAGACGAGCGGTATGAAGTGGATCAAGTGCACATATTCAATTATGTTCCTGGGAGCCCAGAGCCTATGGGTCACCTTTTCAACGCATTCCATGTTCCACATAAAAGCATTAATACACAGTTATAAACCGGAGAGTACGTTTTAAAGACGGGCTCACCTTGGAAATGAAGGGGATATGTATTCTCGTGTATGGCTTGATGAGTTTGATAAGCACTTGGGTTCTGATGTTTCGTAAAAGTTCTGCAATGGAAGACCACAGCGGCGCGTCAAGGGTACATTCCAGGACACCATCATCGTAGACACAGAACACCTATGCTGCCGTCATAACTCACCTTCTATGTGCTCTCTAATAAAGGGGTCGTCCATTATGTTGCTGTGGTTTGTTTTCAAGATTTTCTCAAACTCTGTGATGTCATTATTCTGGTAGGCGCTGCGGGGGAATAACAAACACGATGTTAGGCCTCATACATCGTGTTGACTAAGGCTCCCAACCCACAGCTCTCACAAGACAATTCAACCGTCTTCAGTTTAATTCTCCGGAAACACAACCATTCACTTGTTAATGTCAAATAAACTTACAAATGAATACAAGGAAAGTGACCAGTAAGGGAAAATCACTAGGCTTTCCACACGAGTATGAGACTAAAGTAAGAACGACACACGGAAATTGGAGCGCAGTACACATTTTGCTATAGACCGTGAAGACAACAACGCCTTACAATGGATGAGAATACAGCAAGCCAAAAAGGGTCAGTGGGGATAGCACCCACACATTCAAAGCTTCACCTCAACGTAGGCTTACCTTACTAGGTTTGTCATTGCTAAGATCTCAGGGTCATTTTTGTATGGCTTGGCCTTTAAGCAGAAAAAGGAAATATTATTAATTGGATGACAGCAACACACACTGTTTCACATCGTGAAATCTGATAATGGGTCTCGTGACTCGTATACCGCATGGCACACATACGGTCACTTGTTCCGACTTCCAACGGCCTTGGAAGTCGGAGCGACCGTGACGGTCCCCTTAAAGACACGCACCTCCTGGGAGTCGAAGGGGTTGATCCCGGACTTCATCAGCATGTTGGCGAGGACGAGGTACTTCAAGCACGTGGTTCTCCTCGGGCTGCCGGACTCGTCGTAGTTCTTGAACGCCTCGAAGAAGTCCGTGTGCGCCTTCTCAAACTCGCCCTCCCTGAGGTGCATCTTCCCGCCGCATTCTGAGGGAAGGAGCCGCCCAACGCAGGTCAACACACACACACAGAGCCACAGGCCCCCCCCACTCCCCCTGCCGAATCCCCGGACCACCGCCGTACCTCTGATGACCCCCATGATGAGCGGGTGGGGGATGGCGGACTTGATGTGGAGAGACTGCTCATAGAGGGCCTTCAGCTTCTTGTTGTTCTTCTGCGCCGTGTACATCTGGATCTCCAGGGCGTAGATCTCCAGCAGCTGCGTGCCTTTCTTCAGGTCGTCCTCCCCGTCGTCCGTCTGCCGGGCACACAAAACACACGGTGAGACGCGTTGCTTTAGCGCTGCGCCCGTGCAGCACCACCCGCCGTGCCGCTGCTCCAGTTCCCATCCCGATCCTCGTCTTTAGTGAGGCCATCCTTAAAAATATTTTGGTTTGCCGTAACCCGACCGACCCTGTCAATTTAGGACCGACCCAAATATTTTTAGTCCGACCAACTTGCCAGTTGTAAACTTGCGTTAAGACCAACCGTTTTTTTTTTACTCTTCAAACAACTAATGCAAATACAATAAAACTCTATTAATTACATGAGTAAGTATTGTGAATATAAATTGTCTAAATACACACGTAGGCTACTTTCTTTCTTTGATATAAAAACCTGTGGCGTCATCTATGATTATGTTTGCACCATTTGCTTCCGCATGGTTGTCACATGTCACACTATTAACTATACCACACATTCGCTTCATTTCATCAACGGTTCGCGCTTGTCTGTTATTGTGGCTGCGGCTGCAGGAAAGAAAATGTTTGTGGTCACCGTTCAAAGTTATACGGGTTCAGGCAACGTAGCAATACATTTAAAAATGCATTGAAATATCTCAACACCGCAATAACGCGACACGAAGTTCTGGAAGAACTGTGCCCAGGTCTTTACCCATCCCTTCTCCCCTCAAGTCTTGCAGTGACCGTGTCGACTGATGTCAAGAAGACCACTAAACTTTTTACGGGTTGGAGACCCAGTCAGTGACGTCATGATATGCAAATTTGTTAAAATTCATACCTACGTAATCACCATGACCAATTTTTTTTTTACTTTGAATTTTGAAAAAAAAAAAATAGACCTACTGACCCTTTTCTTTTTTTTTGGTTGTTACTGCAAACAGAAATATTTTTAAGGATAGCCTGAGAGGGCGGGGGGCTTCTGTCTGGTCATGGTGGATGTAGTACAGCATCGATTAAAGGTCTTGTGATGCGCATTTTCTTTATGAATACACACATTGTACGACATCGCGGTCAAACTAGCCCAAAGCACCGTGTTAAAATGATTTTCTTTCTTTTTCTTTTGTGAGGTTAGCATGTCAGATCTGCTGAACTTCCTGCATGGGACTGAAAAAAAGGTGACATTTAGCAGACGCTCTTGTCCAAAGGGACTTACAATCAGTACATTTTGTGGGGTTCGGCATGTGGACAGTTGGAGGAAGGGGATCACAGGGATCAAACCGACGATCCTACGGTTCTGAGCTACTGCCACCTCTCAATTACTTAAGTATAATATGGGGTATTTTATTATTGTGTTAATGAAACACTAATATCTATGGGGGAACCCAAGGAATAACATTTGAAATCATCAAGGAATAAAAAGAAAAGTACAGTAACAAAATACACGATGAACCACATGTACTGCATGCAGGCTTGTACCTGGCATGACTGGTGTAGTTGTCGGAGGATCTTCTGTAGTTTTCCATACTCTTCTCTCTCCAGATACAGCTTCCCCAGCTAAACAAATAAACAGCAGCAGAGATGGGATGTTGAACACAGTGCATCTCAACATCTCTCCCTACAAGACATTTTGGACAAGGAGCGGCAACAAAGACACAAAGTATGTCTTTGTTGCAAGCGTGTGCAATGCCACACTCATGAACGTGTTTTAAAAAAGAAAACGAAAGAAATGGTAGTTTTGTAGCAATACAACTTTGGTAACACTGGTAACTGCTGCTTTTCTCTGTGCCAAAAATGTCTTGGACACATACAGCAGGAACTAGACAAATTGGAAAATATCCTGAAGATTTAGTTGCATCCCAAGTTTCAGAGAAGATGCTTTGGGTAATAATTGGCAGAACAGAAAAGGAGCTTAGGTGAGAAGTTAAGCCCATCTTACCTTTGTATTCGTTTTAAACCACAATCGGTCATTTTTGGCATCTTTCAAGGCCTCCAATGTCGTTTCATAGAACTCCTGTAGCAAGTCCATCTGAACACAAAATACACGTCTCACACATACATTGACAAAAGCAAAAAGAAGCAACTGCAATATGCGGTGGCCTATTATGGGTTTTACCAGTACCCAAACCTGTTTGGAGGTAGAGATGTAGTCCAGAATAGAGTTGATGGACTTCTCAGAGTAGTTTCTGGTGACTGCGCTTCGGATGTACGTTAGCAGCTGTTTGTACCTGTTCATCATCTCTGGAAAGTTGGTCTGCAATGGCGTCAACACAAATAAACATATTTTACATGCATTTTTAAAATATATTACTCTGTGGCAGTTATTAGTGTGTGTCAAGGCGCTTACCAGTTTAAAGTTGATTTTTATCATTTGTTTGAGCGCTTTGAATCCCCATTCTCCCTTCTCTCCTTCTAGTTCCAACACCTGGATACATTACATGATGATCACTTGTACAAATTGTGTCAAGGCAAAATATTTGCACAGAATGAAGACTGCCGTTATTTGTAAAGAAGAATAGGAGAACAAATAAATAACAACTTATCCATATGCACCAATTTACCTTTTGAAAACTGCTAAGTGCTGCTTTGGGGTCATCCTCTTTTAGGGCTTTGGAGTTATAATACTGGTTTTCCAAATCTACATTGGGTTCCGAGTTGCTGTCTTCCGAGTATTCCTAGGAAGGCACACACATTCATTTATAGATTATATCATAATCCAACTGTGCAAATGGTATTTCAACTGAATTTTGCCAGCAGAAGACAGAACTATCTGTCAGGTAACGCTAGCAGCTAGCTTCCATGTTTTCTTAGCAAACATTAAACATGACAAGTTAACGGTTGGTTGTAGTCGAACGACCCAATACATAAAGTGTAACGAAATCTAACTATGCACTAAGACTGTGCATATAAACCTGCTACGAGGGCTACATAACAGAGTTAACAACTAACAAGCTGGTTGTACAGCCAGTCAGCTAGACGTTAGCCCAGTTAGCCCAGTGCTACTGGCGAAAGATAGCATACAAGCTAACACGAGCTTGCTAGTTGACTAGATAGATATCCAACAACCCTCCAAAGGGAACTCAACAAAACCCAACTAAACTCTATCCATTTGCAATCCGCATACCAAATCATAGTCCTCTTCATCATCACACATGAAATCATCTTCCATGTCGGACATCTTGACGGTAATCTGTGTATTTCTCTGAGCAGCCTCACTAGCCTGGCCTGTGTTGTCCTGTGCCAGTGTGGTGGTCGGTCGGAGTGGCGCACATGTAACTGCACTGTTTTGACCGTAGATGGCGCCACTTAATCGCTTTGCATTACTGCATTACAAAAGTTTGGCCTGTATGGCAGCACAACGATAATACACTAATGTCTAAATTTTGTTTCAACAAACATGAGTGACTGTGTGTTGGTTATTTTAAGATGAATAGTACATTCTTTTTATTCATTTTGTCATGATTTTTGCAACACATTAAATCTTTGTCTGACCTGAGGACATCAGCGCAGTGGCTGTTGGGTGTCTTGCAGAGGCATTTTATTGTAATAATAGATTTAAAAAAGTAATCAATAATAATAATAATAATAATAATAATAATAATAATAATAATAATAATAATAATTCTTATTATTATTATTATTATTATTATTATGATAAAAATGTAACAACAACAACAACAACAACAACAACAACAACAACAACAACAATCATCATCATCATCATCATCATCATCATAATCTAACAACCCTCTCAAATCACAACCATTGTACTAGAGGCTTTTATTTGATTCGGCCTTTCTTTGACTTCTATGTTTCTCAGTCCCTTGTCAGGGCCATTAAGGATTTTCATATCAAATATATTTCGTGGCAGAAGTTTGTTCAACAGCTTTGGCGGCCACACCAAGTGCAGGGGCCATTGGCAGGGTCCTACCGAACTCATATGTCTCCTCACCGACGGGGTCATTCCATATCAAGTGGCATTGACAGGAGAAACGATGTGTCTCTGAAGAAAGATTTGAAATGTACGCCTATCCATTCAGGTCATCACACTGTTTTTTTTTATTTATTTCTATTGCGAAAGCCAGGGTGGAAAACGCATGTCCTTCATCTGGTGCAGTCAGTTTCACCCTAATATTTACAGTATCTCGAATAAAATAGCAATAGTCTAGGAAAGAAGTCATGCAGTGACTAATAAAGCGAACACAAGATGCAATTGTTTGTGTACTTTCAATGATTTGACAATACACTCTCACTGTCATTAATCATCATTAATGTGTACTGACACAGTGACTACTAGTCATGCAGGGGCTATGAAGGGATTTTACACAGAAACACATGTAAAGTGCTTTTATATCCCTGGACCTGGGTTGGTCGTGCATGTGCATGTGTGTGTGTGTTTGTGTGTGCGGTTGTTTGCATGTGTGCGTGCATCCATGCACATCACGAGCACCTTGAGACATTTGCTGGCCCATGTGCAGTATCTGTCAGTGCTGCTGTAGTCGTGTGTGAGCCTTTCACCAGCAGCAGAGATTGAGAGAAAAGAGAGGGTCCTTCTCTGCTGGGAGCTCCGAAGCAGGGCTGTCCTGGATCTGGAGACAACGCACACATGGCCCTTGCTAAGCGAGCTCTGATGTATCCTTATAACACCCATACAGATAGCCCTGAAACTACAGGAAGCCATACTTGACACTCACATTGCTCAAATAAATCACTTTGACCGCAGCCTGACTGATGCACTGTCGACACATTTTCCTCAAGCGAAGGGGGGCCCATCTGGTCGGGCCGCACAGTTGGACCTCAAGGGCAACGAAGGACAGCCCCATCCAACCGCTCCGACGCTCCACCAATCCCCAACGCCAGGTGAGCGAGCCTGGCAACAAAAATTACGTATTCAATAAATATATATACAATGAAAGCAAACCCATTTGCCGTGTTCAGCCTCACTGTGTAAACCACCTAGGCATCAAACAGTGGTATTAAGCGCCCTGAACGAAGAGCATCCAAAAGAACCTTTGATGACTCATGTGAGGCGGCCGGCGTGTTGACACTGCTAGGCGTCCACGTAAACACACGGCTCCATCAGCCGTTTAATTTGAGGTTGCCAAAAATTGTTTTATGCAGGACCTAATAACCGTAAAAGAGTTCATGTAAGCCAATTTTCTGACAGTTCCTTAAACACACGCTGGTTCTCTAATACCTCGCTACGGCGTGGCATCTGGCCGCAGAAGGCCGTGTGCCTGGCTCAGCGGGCGGCCGGGGCTTTCATGCTCTCCCTAAATGGCCCTCTCGCGCCGACGGGCTCGGCTCGATAACACAAACACTCAAGGGCCCCGTACACATGCATGCATCGCGTTAATACCCTCCAACATACACATCTGCTCAATGAAAGAACGTTGCTTAAGCACTCGCACACACACACACACATTCTCCCAGGCGTCTAAAGAACTTGCGCCGCTGCCAGCCTTACGCAACACCCCACCCCGCGCTGGCTGGCTCTCGACACCAAACACGTTGTCCACCTCTGTCTCCTGAGGTCACCGCGGGCCTCAACCTGGGCGAGATGCGTGACAAGGGCCCCCGTGTTTTTGTCCTTGTCTCTCTCTCTGTTTCTTTTTTACAAGGTATGTAGAAGCGTGTCTCCGTTTTATACAACCATTTTGATCCAGTCGGGCTGTTGTTGCACATCACATCCCGGCTCCAAGAGCTGAACAGCGCACAGTTGCCAAGTTGACACACACGGCGCCCGTGCATCGCACGCTAGCATGCTGTGGTGTGTGTGTGTGTGTGTGTGTGTGTGTGTGTGTGTGTTTGAAGCAAACATTCAATTGAGTGGGACGGAGGCATTGTGGGCATTGGGGTATCTGGAGAGTGGGAACGTATTGTGAATGGAGATGACAGGTTTAACAGGCGGATGAATGCTTGGAAATCATTTCTCGCTCATTCTTCTGAAGCCTGTAGATGAGACCGTAAGCAGTAGAAACAGGAGGAACTGAACTTTGTTGTGCTGAAATGATACAGCAGCTTTGCACATTCAGGGAATGAGTGACATGGCGAACATAATCGGTTGCATTACTGTATTGACAAACAAACAATATCCAACAATGTTGACACAATTAAGGGTTATTCCCCAATGAGGGATTCCTATTATGATTTATTATTGTAAACATTACAATGTAGCCCAATCTAAAATGTCACATAACTTCTGCTGGATTAGGATGATGACAGGAGAAGCATGGCCTGGTATCCTGCTGCCAGACAGACAAAAGGCACAGCTGAACACTGCCTGCTGATGCGAGTCCTGAGTCAAAGCCACCAAGCCACTCCACATCAGACACCTATGACTCTGGTCAGTCCAGCAGGCCAAAGAGCTGCAACCGTGCAGCCCTCACACTCGGAGTGATCCCTTCCACTCGCATGCGGCTGTGACTTCCCCTCCGACAGAGGGGATAGATGAGGTGGGGATTGGAGAGTGGGTCAGCAGACACGGTATCCCACTGCTGTGTTTTCAATGTTCTAAACCGCAATGGAAACTGGAAGCAGGTGTACTTGGGATTGGAAGCATGCAGTACACAGGTCAGGGCCCAGATGCCACCCTGTAACTAATGCTATCTAATGCACCTCTTTCCTGCTGTCTCTCTCTCTCTCTCTCTCTCTCTCTCTCTCTCTCTCTCTCTCTCTCTCTCTCTCTCTCTCTCTCTCTCTCTCTCTCTCTCTCTCTCTCTCTCTCTCCCTGCCTGCTGCTCTGGTCCCTTGTTGCTTCCTCTGTGGTCTAGATTCCAGGTTCCTCTCAGAGTACACTCATCCTTGTCGGTTTTGGGTAAAAAAACAAAATGGATGGTATATTTAAACGCCCTTACATGTTTCTCATGCCAAGGCATGGAGGCTACGGCAGCGGTGGTTTGAAACGTTGCATCCCCTCAGGCACAGGGATCACAGATCAGGACTGGACGTGGTCTGGAGTCTGTAGCGTTCTGCATCTGCATTGTTTTGAGAAAGCATGAAGAAGTCCTCACAGAGAGTTTATCCTCGGTAATTGTTCTCGACAGAAGAACCATAAGACATGTATTTATTCCACAAGCTGACAGCCAGTCTAGTGGAGTCACGGCGGCCAGGCGCCTATCAGAGACTTGGGAATAAACCCCTGCTCTTACGCCACTCAGAGTCTGTCTCAAGGCTTGCGTGTCTGCAGCTTCTGCGTACTGTAGATACAGGCCAGGTACTGAAACTATTCCAGGATGTTACCACACATTGACAGCGATGTATGGGAAAAATTGTGCTCTTCTGTTCTGTTTTTGTGAGATTCTGTCATTTCATGATCTTCGAATGTAACCCTTTAATCTCTGATTCTGAATCTCCGTTTGGCTGTCTCGGGTTCTTTAGAGGCACTGTTCTTATTTGGACTTAAACCACAGAGTTGTTAAATACTTGATCCTGATTGGTGAATAAGTAATAATGTAACAAGGGTGTACATTATTATTCAATAAAAAGTAATAACTGAAAGTGCCAATGAAGATTCCACATTCCAGGACCTGCATCTGTTAGGCCTGTAATAAGCCTACCCAATCACTTCATTCAGCCTGAGTTAAAAGGGGCCGAATGGCTTACCTGTCTGTCTACCTTCCTACCTGGGCACACACACTGCCCATCCACTCTTTGTGCATCTTCCATAATGTTAGGCAGACCTATTGCTAAAGCTAGCGTGCTAGTCGCATACTTTGGGGGAATGGCTTTGGGTTTTTGTTCGTTTGGATACTTTCAAAATCTAGTTTACTTTGGCTGGTTTCTTAGAATGGCCTACTTTAGCTTCAAGGCTATGAAAAACAATAATATTATACATAAAAGTAATACTCTGTCAATAACCACTCCGGAATACACCACTCCGGGCTGTCGTTGCAGGACAGCAGTTCCTGGTTTGTTCCTTCCCTCATCGTTCCTTACAGGACAGCGATGACAAAGAGCCAGTATAGTGTGACCACAACATTGTATGGCCTGTCAATCTCACAGACGTGCCACTAGACAAATTAAACAGTGAACAAGTGGGGGGAAAAAAGTGTCAAACGCATCTCCCAAATGGTGGGCGAGAGCACTCAAGAGCAGTTGCTCACAAAGAGCGCCACACCAGAAACAACACACTCTCTGTCGTCCATCTGACACAGAGAGGCCCCTGACAAGACACGGCCCGTGTGTTAATCCGCTCTGCACCGCACCAAGACCCACGGCGCAGGGCCCGTCCAAGAGCATCCCCCCCCCCCCCGGATCAAATAAAAGCCTCAGCAGATTGTCCATTAGGCCCCACTTTGTTTACTGCTACAGAAGTGACACCCACACTGTAAGGGGCCGGCGGTCGGCTCCCCAGCGAGGCCCGTGAGATCTCTCTCTCTCCGCTGTGGCTCGCAGGTTTTTCCGACACGGATTTCCATTCGCACGGAAACCGAGGTCCGGGGAAGGTCGCGGTCGCCTTTGATGTCCCTTTATCTGTCGTATCGGTCTGAGTGCCGCGGCGGTTTTTAATGACAGCAGAGTGCAGTTAAAAGGCCCACGCGGCACCACGGGGCATCTAAATGGCTGGCTTGTGATGGCGGCGGAGGCCAGGGAGGGGGCATCTTCATCAAGGGTGCGGACAGACAGCCATTCACCGGCCCACGCTCTCGCCGGGGCTCTCGTGCGAGCGGGGCGTTGACATCTTCCTCTCCGCCCCCGTGTCCGTCCCACTCAGTGGCTTGTTTGTGCATGCGTGCGCACGCATGACTTTGGTGTTTGTATGCGTGTGTGTGTGTGTGTGTGTGTGTGTGAGTGTGTAAATGCAACCTCTTGGGTGGGAACGCGAGCCCAAAGAAATGTCAGGATGAGGGCACAGGGAGGCAGCTCCTTCCCAGCAGCAGTTGGGATCATGAATAGGTCCCGGGACCATCCCCCCGCCCTCTCACCCCCTCCCCCCACCCCCACTGACAATATCACTCTTCGCACTCCCTGCACCATACACTTCAAAACAATTACAGTTGATTGTTGTCTGTATTGTCTTTTGTGAATGTTGTTTGTTGATTGTTCACTGTCTACTCTTGCGCACAAACCACCGAGACAAATTCTTTGTCGGTACTTGCCAATAAAGTTCTTCTGTGTTCTGAGTTCTGAGTTCACCAGCGCCACCCATGCGGCCGGACGAAATATTGATCAACACACTCATCGGAGATCATTTCAATCTCCGATGAGCATCTGCAGCACGGACAGTGAAAGAGTGAGGCGGTGGACGCCACGCTGTGTTTGGTGTGTACCTCCCCCGGTGTACAGAGCACCGGGTGTACAGCAGCTCTCCCTGATCCTGAGGTCACGTGAGAATAAGAATAACAACAACAATCTGGAACAGCTGTTTCAATGGGATAGGATGGAGACAGTCTGCAGACATCGGTCCAAGGTCACCGTATAGGGCCCAGGTCTGGTGTCTGGTGTCTGGTGTCTGGTGTCTGGCGAGTGTACAGGCTCAGTGTGTGTATATCGTATAGGCCGAGTGTGTGTGCCGGGTGTACGGGCTAAGCGTGTGCATTGAGAGCATATACACGCACAGTGTACATCAGCGTGCAATGGTGCAGTGCGATCGAAAAGGGCTCTCGGGGGGCCGCACCAGACCCGGCCACCAGGTCCACAGCTCTGCGCTCTCCGGGTTGCGTGCCGACACCCTGTTAACGAAGCGGGCCCAGCTGCCAAAGAATTTCGTATTTATGAAAGTGAGAAATAATCATAAAAACGTTAAGTCGTTATTACCAGACATTGCTAGTCTCTCAGTGCTGCAGCAGAGGCGTACGGCTGAGCTTTATCTGGTACCACTGTGGCGGCTGGAGGCCAGGCCAACGCCTCCCACACCATCAGCAGGTTCGACGTTCCCCCACGCCGGCATAAAAACAGGAACGGTCAAATTCCCTTCACCTCCTCCTCCCCCCCCCCCCCACCCCTGTGGAACACCAGCATTTCTAAGCGGCGTAAACAACCGCGCATTTCACAACCTGGTAAAAAGATGAACCGATGGGGAGGAGGGCGCGGATGATGAGCTCCTTTCACCGGGCGTTTCCGCGCACCGAAGATGAAAGGGCCTTTGAAACGCGGCCCGGGCGTCCCGATCCGAGAGGCCGTTAGGCTGTCTGAGTGAGCTTAAAATACGGTGTTTTGTGTGATTGCGTGGAGTCTCTCTCTCTCTCTCTCTTCCTCTCTCTCTCTCCCTCTCGTGACCTGGAGAGAGAGCTGGGTCGATGGTAACCTAATATAGAAATCCAGAGCTTTTACAATCTGTAAAGAGTTAAGAGGCGGCGGAGGAGAGGACTTACAAATGGTTCTGGGCGCACGTCCCACAATGGCGGGAGTTCCACCCTGCCCCCGCAATCTGGAGACGTTTACCTCCTGGACGTAGCGGGCATGATGCAGCGCATGGAAGCCTGGGTGTGGATGTCCTCCCCTGTATGTCTTATATCATATCATATTACAAATATATATACAAAAATAATGATAATATATGTATATTTCTGTCATTTCTCATTTCTGTGAATACAGATATCCACATAAACGATGCGTGTGCGTGCGTGCGTGTGTCTGTGTGTGTACGTGTGTGTATGTGTGTGTGCGTGTGTGTGTGTATGTGTGTGTGTATGTGTGTGTGTGTGTGTGTGTGTGTGTGTGTATGTGCGTGTGTGTGTGTATGTGTGTGTGTTTGTGTGTGTGTGTGTGTATGTGTGTGTGTGTGTGTATGTGTGTGTGTGTGTCTGTGTGTGTGTGTGTGTGTCTGTGTGTGTGTGTGTGTGTGTGTGTGTGTGTGTGTGTGTGTCTGTGTGTATGTGTCTGTCTGTGTGTGTGTCTGTGTGTGTGTGTATGTGTGTGTGTATGTGTGTGTGTGTGTGTGTGTGTGCGTGTGTGTGTGTGTGTGGTCAGAGGGGACCCCAGGCTCTCGTGACTGTGTCTGAGAATGGGACAAGGCACTGGGGAAGATACCATCAGGCCCTGATTTCTGTGGTTGGGACGACATCCAGATAATAGCGCATGCATGCATGCAGGCACGAACACACACACACACACACACACACACACAATACAATTATTTGTCCATACAGACAGATAGACAGAAACACAACCATGCACCCCAACAAATCTTATGCTGTCCTGGCAGATTGATGCACACAGAAACCCATATATTCTCTCTCTCTCTCTGTCTTTCTCTCTCTCTCTCTCTCTCTCTCTCTCTCTCTCTCTCTCTCTCTCTCTCTCTCACACACTCACACACACACACACACACACACACACACACACACACACACACACACACCAAGGTCTGAAAATTACTGCTTAGCATGCGAGCGTCGAGCAGATGGGTTTCCTAATGACTGTTGTGTACAGTGCGGACGAGGGAGCGCGCTGCTTTCCCATTACACGTCCCTCTTACGACTCCGCGCTCCACAACCCCCCGACTCACGGGGGTCTGGCATTCATTTACTTTATGCCTTTAACTGGCACCCGCACGACATAGGCGAGTTGCAGGTGGTCGGAACACGGAGGATTAAAAAAGAAAAAAGACAAGAAAAAAAGTAACACAAACAAACTCCGAGTAGTGGCGGCAGGGGTTTGAAGGCGGGTTGTTTTGTGAGGGTGAACGCTGTCACTCGTCAGAGCTGCCCGCCGGTTCTGGTTCACGACTGAGAGCCTCTTCTGGCTTGAGCAACACCGCTCGCGTGTCGCCCCCCCCCCCCCGCTCGCAGGTCTGCAGGTCTCTCGCGTTCTAATGGAGCGCGGAGTCATAAAAACACGGTGTGTGTGTGTGTGTGTGTGTGTGTGTGTGTGTCTGTGTGTCTGTGTGTGTGCGTGCGTGCGCGCGCGTGCGTGCATGTGTGCGTGCGTGTGTGTATGCGTGCGTATGTTTGCGTGTGCGTGCATGCGTGCGTGCGTGCGTGTGTGTGCGTGTTGTTGTGAAAGCCTTCGCGCGCAACGGGGAAAGGAACACGGTGTGTGGAAGATAAAAGGCTCGATGACATCAGCGCGTTAGCGTGAGAGTCGGAGGAGGTAGACTGCCGAGGATCTGTCAGGATTCCTGTCAAGGGATGATTACTACGAGGTGATCTCATTTAATGATCTCATATATCAAAAGATATAGCCCCGGTCTTGTATTATTTAAGAGGGAGTAATCACTACAAGGGGTTCCTTTGCGCCTGTTTTGCCGAATACTTTGATAATATTGTGGCGTCGGAAAGAGTATCCAGAGAATATGATATCAACAAAACACAACCGTTACATCTAATGCGACCCAAAACACAAAGGAACAAATAAAAACGTTTGCAGTAATCAATATTCACTTCTTGTTTTGTATTAAATGTGGGTGTGTAGTCAGTTCATTATTTGATTTCCAGCTGGAACCTCAAACCCACTTGGAGTGTTATAAGAAGACACTCTGATAAACATGACATATATTATTCCACAAAATTCTACAAGTGTAATGTCGACCCACGGCGAACATTGGGGAAAACAGGCAGGGGCACAAACTGCGTCTCCTTGGGGTCTTGTAACTCCACGCTACATGCAGATGGTTGCACATACATGCAAAGATGTGCATTTCTACGCCACGGTCTCGGTGTTTGGCAGCTGTTAAGAGGTATCAGTCGGCAGAAGCCTCGGTGCCATATAGGAGCGAGTGATTGATGTTGACAAGCCTCAGGCTGAGTTCACGCGCTAATCTGTGCGGTGGTGGTGTGCGAGAGTGAGACAGGACTCGGGAGGGCCAGCGAGCACGTCCGCCGAGAGAGGGCCTCTCCACGCCACAGGTCAGCGGCGGGACAGCCGTGGAGGGTAACAACGCGCGTCTGCACGAGCGCGCCTGTGCCTTGGGTTGCGTTACCTCTCCCGGACCGCCCTGGTTTCCGCGGAACCGGAGCGTCGCGCCGCGGAAACGAAGAAAGGGAATCGAGACGTCTCGCGCAGATGCTGGGTCTGCAGAGGCCACTGCTCTCCGCTCTCTCTCTCTTTCTCTCTCTTTTTTTCTCTCACTCTCTCTCTCTCTCTCTCTCACTCGCTCTCTCTCTCTCGTTCACTCTCTCTCTTTCTCTCTCTCTCGCTCTCTCTCACTCGCTCTCTCTCTCTCTCGCTCACTCGCTCTCTCTGTCTCTCTCTCTCTCTCTCTCTCTCTCTCTCACTCGCTCTCTCTCTCTCGCTCACTCTCTCTCTTTCTCTCTCTCTCGCTCTCTCTCCTTTTGTCGCTCTCTCGCTCTCTCACACTCGCTCTCTCTCTCTCTCGCTCACTCGCTCTCTCTTTCTCTCTCTCTCTGTCTCTCTCTCTCGCTCGCTCTCTCTCTCGCTTCTCCTCCCTCGCACGACATCTCATCGCATGATACCCGCAAACCCCTCCAACTCCCCGCCTCACCTGGCCCACCTCCTCATCACCCCCTCCCTGGTGTCTCTCGTCTCCCCTGTGAGACAGGGCCCCGTGTGATATCCTATACACGGGCTGCGCTTTCCCCCCATCAGCCCGTGGGTAATGGTTTTCATATTCTTCAAGGTGGCCAGCACCGACGCTGCCAAAGCCGAATGGAGTGGAGAGCAAAACACAGGTCCAACCCCCTCTGGTCCCACTTAGCTCGAATGTAAGCTGATTATTCAGATTCTCCGAAATTTCAGTCACGCTGTTTCATGTGAGGTTCCCATCCTTCGGCAGGCCGGTCCGACAGAGCATGAGTTTGTTTTATTACGGTTCGTTGTCTTTATGTAACGCGTTCACAAATCATCTCCTTTTATTCTTCACCCAATAGGAATCTGAAAAGCGTGTTGCCATATTTCTTTCCCCCAAAAACCTGTCTGGGTGTGTGTGCAGCATCTGCCCCTGGTTCTCTGAGCCAGCGGTGGGTTGCCAGGTGGATGCCCTGGTAACATGTAGCGTGCAGACGGCTACATCTGTGTTTCAGGACTTTAGCACTGCACCACTGTGTATCCTACCTGACCTTAGTATGCGGTGCCTTGAAATAGTTTTGGCAGACCAACGCTGGCGCTATTCTATATGTTTTGGTATTGCTGACATCCCACTGAGATAGAGATCAGCAGACCAACAGCACAGATAAATGCATTCTTGGGGGGCCCGTGGGCCGCCATTGTCTCGGGTTTGAAACACGTTGAAATAAGTCGAGGGATCGTATTGTTGCTTTGGTCAGCCTAACCCATCACCATGATGAACCGGGGGCTCCACGCTGGGGGTCCACAGCTTTTTATTATACATTTTTTGATAAGTGATGTTTAGGCAATTTCAATATAGTGATGGACACATTGTTGTTTTTTGTCATTTCGTGCGGAGCGTTGGCAGATGCTGGAAATATGCTGGCCTTGTTCTGCCATATTTCATGTGTGTGGTTTGATGTTTCTCAACTTTCCCTCACAGTGAACAAAAGAAGAAAAATCTAAATCAAATAGATAATTCCATTAAAACCATGCAGCAAAGTATTGATCTCAAGATATATTCAATAACTTTTATCAAATTGTTTTCATTTTTGTATTTTTTTTTGTTCTTCTCATTCTTTTTTTCTGTAACAATAAAATGTGCTGTCATTCAAATGGTGCATTTATAATTGGCCAACTTCAGCCAGGGTATTCCTAGCATCCTACATCCAAACGCGGTAAATTCCTAGTTCCCTCTGAGTCACAAGTAACCTGAGAGCTGTGGTATAGTTGGCAGCCTCATGGTGCTGGACATCCACAACTAAATACGCATTCTCATCGACCAAACCAGAGCAACCCCAAACCTTGTTCATTTGAAGAGTGCACAATGCCCAAGGTTTGAAGAAACCCCTTTGCCCAATGGCACGCAGACCACAGCAGCCTGGTGACTTTCAAATAGGCTTTAGCACACACTAAGCACTAACAAGGGACGAGGAAAAAAACGCCAAAACCTAGTATGAAAAACAGAACAAACTTTCTTACCCCCTTCCAGAAAAAGTGCAATAGGCCCTTAAATGACAGAACACTATACACAGTTTACCCATGCTACATTTCTGCAGAATATTTATTGCTCTCTGCTAAGCAACATATGTCAATGAGCAGCCCAGATGACAGGCATAACGGTCAGAAAGTCACAGCCTTAAGATGCCTTAAGATGAAGTGTGAGGTGCTAAAGACACCTATGGACACCTATAGAAGTCAAGTCATCGTTTACTTCAGTTGTAGGACGTCAACTTGCGTATTCAAGCAAGGAGCATGAATCTGGACAGAGAGAATATTTCTATGTAGACAGCATAATAATCCAAGCTCTCTCTCTCTGTCTGTCTCTCACTGTCTCTTTCTCTTATTCACTTACTCACTCACACACACACGCACACACACACACACACACACAAACACACACACACACACACATTTGTTGCACGCATGCACATATCCCTTGAGTGTGTGTGCATGTACATGTGTGTGTGTGTGTTGCATGGGTTTGTCTGTCTGTCTGTCTGTCTTTCTGTCTCTCTCTCTCTATCAGTCTGTCTGTGCCATGCAAAGCCCCAGCCATGTAGCAGTAAGATGATTGGCTGTAGCAGGCCCTGTGCTGTGATAAACGCTGTGTGAAGGATGGTCTGGGAGCCCACTCTGGCCTAGGCACAGCCCCCCCCCCCGGCTCATATTGAAAGCAGACGGTGTTCAGAGTTCACTCTGTGAGTTACTACTGTTCAATTGTGATCAACAAGAGTGTGTGAGATATGGAAATCTCTCACGCAACTCTTGACGCGGGCTGAGTGAAAGCACATTGTGCAACAGGCCCCTTGCTGCCTGACCACCTCTCCTCTCTGCCGTTCCTGTGCGCTAGAGGGATACCTCGCGAGTGGTGAGTTATGGCCTCGCTGGCCAATGGGAAGAGTTGGTTCATGTCATCGAACGATGTGCAAAACAGGCTTTTCCAATGTGCAATTGTGCAAAATAAAACATTGCCATGCGATATCAGTTGTGATGGAGCCAGGCTCTGCTCACTCTGATAGCGTTACTACTACTTTCGTATCTTCATATAATAAAATGTGATAGCCAACAACCAGTGCCATTCTCTATGTCGATTTGAAATCACACTGACAGCACCTTATCTTTGCAATAAGGAAATGTTTGTATATTTATATTTCATAAATTCATAACACAAAAAAAATAAAGTGATGGCCTGTTAGGATACATGTGTTTTTAATGCAAGTTAAGGAGACATTTTAATTGCTATCTGTGATTAATTCTCTACAACAGATGTCACAGGTAAACAGAAACACGTGTCAGCAGGCTCACTGGTTTGTTTGCTATTCAAGCCACACACACACACACACGCACACACACACACACACACACACACACGCACGCACGCACACACACACACGCACGCACGCACGCACGCACACACGCGCACACACGCACACACACACACACGCAAGCACGCATGCACGCACGCGCACACACACACACACACACACACACGCGCAAGCACGCACGCACGCGCTCACACGCACACACACACACACACACACACACACACACACACACACGCAAGCACGCACGCACGCACGCGCTCACACACACACACACACACACACACACACACACCCCTTTGGCCATTAAAAAAAAGCAGGCCAGTTAAGGAAAGAATTGTGCACAAAACAAACAAGCCGTTTCCCACTCACTCCTGGCGTGCCTGGTCAGGAGATCCTGGTCAAGATCAAGCACATGTACTCCCATACCCAAACACACCTGTACTCAAACCTGCACACCTGTACTGAAACGTGCCCACCTGTGCCCAAACATGCACATCTGTACCCAAAAGTGCACCACAGAGGCAAACACCAGAGCAACTCTCTCCTCAAAACCTGCGAATGATAGTCCATTTGTTTCTCTCTCTCTCTCGCTCTCTACACCCCCATTCTTTACAGAAAATGGTCCCTTGACTTCCCAGAATCCAAGGGCTTTAATGAAACACTTCACAACCTGTAACCTCTGACCCCAGGCTGACTATGCGGGCGGCATGGGGGTGGGGTGGGGTGTGTGTGTGTGTGTTGGGGTGGGGGGGGGGGTGTTGGCTCTTGGTGCGAGACGCAGCGCTCAGAGCGCCTGAGAAGTGGCAACCCAGTCTCACGGCAGTTCGTGAAATAGTCACAAATTAGTTTTAATCTATTGATTTGACTAATTGGACACAAATTTCCCTTTTTTTTTGTGACACTCAGCACGACTTTCATTATAACCCTAACACTAACCCTAACCCTAACCCTTACCCTAACCCTAACCCCTAACAATGATATTGAAGGGTTAGGATATCATTAAAAGAGAACTGGCGACGGGTCCTCGGGCAGCTTTAGCTGGCGTCTTCACCATAGTAACGGTCGATAAGGCTCATGGGTACTGTAGTATTTACTGTAAAAACGTGGTGCAGGCACGAAAGATACTTCCATTGAAATACAGTAGTTTGAAAGTCGTGCTGAGTGTCACGAAAAAAAAGGGAAATTCGTGTCCATGTACACGAATCAATAGATTCAATTTTGTGACTATTTCTCGAACTGCCGTGAGACTGTGTTGGAAGTGGACACGACTAACGGTCATGGAATGGGAGTTCACGCACGGCTCCCACTTACCAAGGCCTCATCCAGGAAAAGTTGACTGATTGTGAGGGATGGAAAGAGAGTATGGCGGCGGGGGGGGGGATTATACGGCTGCTGGTTGCTGTTCAGATGGATAAGGTGTGTGATCTCCATCCAGCATCAGCTGCCATTAAAAGGACATTCATGGGCAGGATGAGACAGTGAGGGATGCCAGACAGAGATGGATGACTGTCCGCTGTGTTCTGCAGCTCACTGTGTGTGTTCCCCTTCTGGGAACAGCCTCAGAGACCCCCTCCACTCAAAACTGAAACGCCTTGAGAGTATTTTTACATTGAAGAACGATTAGTTTAATTATTATTTTTTGCGCCATTCTTCTTTCAATAAACTACAGAGATTGCCTCAGCAGCATCTCTGCAACTTTCCCCTCATAGAAAACTATGAACAGGGTTGGAGTTAGGTGGGAGGTGGGAGCCAGTGGGAGCTGATCCATAATGAGAGGTCTGGCTCCCATGAAAGCAGCAAACTCAAACATCTGTGGGGTCTCTGAAAATACAACGGTATAGCCTAATATTTCAATGATAAATGAAGCTATTCTCCCTTTCAGATACAGAGTAGTATTGACGTAAAATATAAATAGCTTCACATGACGACGACGAGTAATAACAGTAGCCTAAACATGTAGTAAGAGCATGGTGAGCGTGGCGCGGCTGCACTTCACCACCAAGCCACAATGCGTGCAAAACTATCAATTTGAGCGCTAACGTCACCACTGTTAATCCGAGCATAGGGAAAAAAAGAGCAAAACAAAGAACTAGGATGGGGCTAAAAAAAGAGTCCAAGATAGCTAAAAAAAAAAAAAATGCGGTCCCCCTCACAGCAACCGTAGCCCCAACGCGTTCATGTTCATGATGAACATGAACGTGATTCAAAAGAAATAAGTTTTTTTTTTTTTTAAAGGCCCCCCCCCCCTACATATGGGCTCCCACAAAGATGGAATCATAACTCAAACCCTGACTATGAATGTATGAATATGTGAATGACATAGCTCCTCATGCCCTCTCGGCCACTCAAACAAGTTTGAGAGAGAGATCAATCATACATGTTTGAGCCCCATCGGATTCTGGGCCTGAATAATGAGTTGATTATCAACTCGCGTTCACTGATATCTGATTTTCATCAGTTTGCAATTGACTTTGGCTAGCATGAATCCTTGTTAAACACGAGTAGGATTTAAATCTTAGCTGGACTCCCTGCAACAGAACACTGCAGCACGCCTCGTGTTTAACTGACACAAATTCTCCCGTGTGACTCCCCTCTTCCAAGACCTCCACTGGCTCCCTGTAGTGGCTCGCATCAAATTCAAGATGATGCTACTGGCCTACTCGCCGTTAATGGAACTGCCCCTACCTACCTCCAAACGTTAGTGAAACACCATGCCTCTGCTTTGAGCACTCCGCTCAACTACCTCAGCTGGTCGACTGGTACCTCCATCACTAAAAGGACGAAAAGGTTGGATGGGGAAACCACAGCTCTTCTCCGTTTTGGCACCACAGTGGTGGAACGAGCTCCCTGCCAATGTCAGGACTGCAGAGTCACTCCCCATCTTCTGGAAGAGACTCACGACCCATTTGTTCAGAGTTCACCTGAACCCTGCATAACATCCATCCTCTTATTTGTTGTACGTCTTGGCACTTTAATCGCTCTTTGTAACTTGGCACTTAGTCAGAGATGTTGTATACTAGCAATGGTTAACCTAGCAATTGAAATGCTTGAAACTTATTGTATTAGCAGCAATGAAATGTTTCACCTTCTCATGACAAATGTACTCTTTATAAGTCGTTTTGGATAAAAGCATCTGCTAAATGCCCTAAATGTAAATGTAAATGTAAATATCCGGGCCATGATTTGCTTTGTATTCCCCAGTGGTATATGCCAAGCCTGTTCAACGATAGCATATTAATACCGATGACAGAAGGTCTGGATGTTTGGTAGCCAAAAAAAAAAAAATCAAACAGGGACAATGCTAGCCTAATGGCCTAAGCATTTGCAATGCATTCACGTACACAAATTAGCCATGCTTCTTCTCGCTGGCTACTTTTTGGGTGGATGGGGTCTTTAACATAAAACATACAGGTGTGTTGAAGAACAAAAGACAAGTATCAGGAAAAGTGTGAGACACACACACACACACATATAAAGTCATCCTCCTCAGTATCCTCAATATCAATGATAAATGTCCATAACAATAATTAATTGGTAAAATACATATGCTTTATGCTTCATCGCAAAAAAAGGGAAGAAATAAACAAGAAATGCTAAAGCACTCACATGTCCATCAGTGTTTGCAGATACATGAACTTGTCAACCTTTTGTCACGCGGGAAATGAAAGTTAAACACAAAATGCTGGCTCTCATTGCCGCCTGTCATAACACATGACACAGACATTCCTATCAGAAGCCAGTGAGCAGTTGAGTGACTCAGTGTTATGGTTAGGGCTCCACTAAAGCCAGTAGCTATGAGAAGATTATGGCTGCCTTCAGCCACATCCAAAACCCGCCACCAAAGGAATCATATTCAACCTTTAGTTGAAGGATTTGTGGGAAAGGGGGGGGGGGGGGGGGTGGATTTTATTTTAATCATTAGGCATCCCTGTACGCATTCAAAGGTTAACGAATTAGCTGCCCACTGAAACATCTCGAGTGCAGGAACAGCTTCTGGCCGGCAGGGGAGCTGAGAGCTGGCTGGTCCCCGCCCACTCCTCGCACGGCTTCCCTCTCGTTAAAAGCCCATCGGTGCGTCTGCGACAAAGGACCTCGCCAAGGAAACGTCCCCCCCCCCCCCCCCCCCCCCCCCACCGATGCAGCCCGCCGTCTCACCCCGCTCATCGTCTCAGCACTCCTGACTCACTCCCCGCTACCGGGCCGCCAGGGTTGACGTGTTGTTTCGTGGACGGCGCCATGGCAACCGCACACAAATCCGAAGTGCGTTTCACGTGGCATGCTTTGTGCCGCCGGTGACGGCGATTAGGAACGATGCCGTAAACCGGTCGTAAAAACGAGAAATCCCGATGAATCAAACGGTGAAAGAATGTGTTTGTCGAATATTCCGGAGAGATAGGAATCAATCTTGCAACCACTTTGTTCTGGGGATGACGACGGACATTTTTCATGTCACATCTGCTGGTCTTCAGGCTGAATGTCACGATTCACACAGGAAGGAAGGAAGGCTCAGACGCCAAGGTAACGGACGTACATGCGTGTATAATTTAGGTATACATACGGATCTACACTGTCATGTATGTGTATTATATGGGGATATATATTAGTTTTCGCTCTGCAGAACTTCCACTGCAGAGCCGATTCACATTAAGGGCTACGAGTGAGCATTCAGGTGTCCGACTGGACTGAAGCCCACTCACCCAGGACGCAGTGGGGTGCTGCTGCAGCTGGGAGAGCTGCGCGAGACATTGAGATATGCAGACTAGTTATTCATAATAATATGAATGGTTTATGATGCAATTCAGCGTCGCATTGAAGTGCCATAAAACAACTAGAAACGAACGCAAAGCAAAAGCTGCAAAAAACCGCAACGCACCATCCCTGTGGAAATACACAAAGTCATATCAATTGATCTCGCTTATTGGCCAATAACCGATCCAATACCACACCCGTGTGTTACACAAGAGACAGCCGGGCCTGATGGTTCTAGTCTGGTTATCCTTTGCATTGTGTGATTTCAAAGTGATACACATGTAACTCATTACAATACAATACACACACACACAATGGGAACTTTGAGCACATCCACAAATACCACACAAAAGCAGTCTCCGGTGCCAGGGATGCCAAACTCTAACCGCCGCCTCGCGGGACCCCCCAACAATACCCTCCCCCCCCCTCCCCCTCCCCCACCAACCCCGGAGCCCACCCCACCAACCCCGGAGCCCACCCCACCAACCCCGGGGGCCCACCCCCGCCCCCACCTCCACCTCACACGCATCCCGGTACCAGGCTCATTAGGTGCCTCATTTGGCCCAGCGCAGACTCGTGCGGCGCCCCGTTCGTGTGCAGTTAATGGGCTCTGCGGTGCGTTTGAACACGTGTCATTATCACCGCGTCCCGCTGGCTGCCATTCCTGTCCATCTCTGTGATCCCCAGCCATTTTAATGAAGTGGGGGCTTAAGCAGACACCTTGCGGTATTATTGTATGTAACACAGCAAGCAATCGCAGCTCATAAAATCCCTGGTGGGTATTACCGACAAAGGAAGGGAGACGCGGCACGAGAGAGAGAGAGAGAGAGAGAGAGAGAGAGAGAGAGAGAGAGAGAGAGAGAGAGAGAGAGAGAGAGAGAGAGAATGAGAGAGATAGGGAGAGACAGAGAGAAGGAGAGAGAGAGAAATAGAGAGAGAGAGAAGAAGAGAGAACTAGAGAGAGAGACAGAGAGAGGGAGAGAGAGAGACAGTGAGAGAGAGAAGAGAGAAATAGAGAGAAAGAAGAAGAGATAAATAGAGAGAGAGAAAGAGAGAGGGAGAGAGAGACAGTGAGAGAGAGAAGTAGAGAGAAATAGAGAGAGAGAGAGAGTAAGAGCAGTAGAGAGAGAGACATAGAGAGAGGGAGAGAGAGACACCCAGTGAGAGAGAGAGAAGTATAGAGAGAAATAGAGAGAGAGAGTAAGAGCAGTAGAGAGAGAGACAGAGAGAGAGAGAGAGGTCAAGAGAGACAGAGAGAGAGAGAGATGAGGTGAGAGGTGGACAGTTATCACAACCTGGAGACAAGGGGACAATAGGGACAAGACAAATATGGCGCACCTAAAATGGATGATAAGATAAGGAGATCTACTGAGCCGGGGGCAGATGTCGATGGCATCCTACGGAAACGGCGGGAGACAGGAGGGGGAGGCAGAGCGAGAAAATAGCAAAAGAGCGACAAAGAATGATAGGAGGGGAGAGGGAGCGAGGGAGCGAGAGCCATCTGGAAGTGTTTTAATGCTGTGGAGATGGAAGGAGTGGAGGTTCCAGACACGGCAGTGGTCTGGCTGAGAGGAAACCTCCCCACAGAGTAGGGGGGGGGGGGGGGTCTTATCAGTCCTTGTTTCTCTTGTTGACAAGAAGATCGCTCTAATCTAAAGCCTTCAGGGCTGCTGGGAGCCATTACTACTATAGGTACACAGGAAGCATCTCATAACCAGCACACACACACACACACACGCACGCACACGCACGCACGCACACACACGCACGCACGCAGGCACGCACACACACACGCACACACGCACACACACGCACGCACGCACACACACGCACGCACGCATGCACGCACACACACACGCACACACGCGGCCGCTTGATGAGGTTCGAATGCATGTGAATAATGGCGTGTAACGTTTATCGTTTAATCAGTGGAACCGTCCTCCTTCCCATTGCGTTGAGTTAAGATGTGCTGATTGGTCGTGCCACTGATAACTACCTTTATCGTCCAATCGCAGCAGGATATGCTCCTGCCTGTACCAGATATTGAACACCCAGTATGAAAATGCATCAGAGGAGGTGGAGGACGAAAGAGAGTTAGAGGGAAGTGGATACAGGCTGGGTCTGGCAAAGGCTGCCAGGCAATTCCACAGTTCCTGATCAACAGCAGCTCAAGGCTGTAGCCACTGTAAAGTGTCCACTATTGTAATGAAGGTCATTGGCAATATGTGGCAATATGCATGACAGTACTTCTGAAACCAATTAGGACAGGGGGATGGTGGGATCTGATTGCGGTGGCATGTCCAGGCAAGGTGCAAAAGCCAGGCTGTCAGAAAAAGCCAGCCACGCACACGCACACACACACACACACACACACTGTCGCCCATGATGATTCCATTTTCTACTAAAGTGGCATGCAGAGTTAGATTATGAGTCTGTCCTGAGCAAGGAGAAACACAAACTTACTGAGAAACATCTTCTGCAGATCTGGAAGGGGGTTTTGGTTGATGTGATTTTAGGACAATCCAACAGAATAAAAATATCTTCATTATTACACCACAGATTCCAATAAATGATACAGGTAGTTTTGGATGTAGCTATGAAGAACAGCTATATATATTCAGCTATATATATATATATATATATATATATTTTTTTTTCTTTTTATTAGATTTTTTTGTATTCATATTTTTATATATTTATTTATATTTTGCATGCATGTCTAGCAACGTGGATCGAGGGAAACGGCATTTCTGTTTTTGTGTATGTCCTGTACATTCATGAAAACTGACAATAAAGTTTACTTGACTTGACTTGACTATGACGAGATGTCAAAGAGACCCAGTTAGCTTCTCACTCAGTACGTTTACATGCAGCAAGAAATTCGAATTTCTAATCGTATAAGACATCGTTCGGACTTTTTAAGTGCATGTAAACACCTTAATCCGACCTACTTCGGACCTACTTCGGACATCTCAAAATCGGATAACAACACCTGGATAATTCGTTCATAGTCGGACTTTTAACGGCATGTATACTCAGCAATCGGATCTGAATCGGATTTTGCATTCTGCGCATGCGCAGTGCCATTCTGCACATGCGCAGCGCCACATAGCGTCCAGAGTCAGCCCTGCTCCGGCTGTTAATCCGATTCTCTGAACGGCATGTATACTCGGACAAGTGATCCGGTCTTACGCATGTCATTATCTGATCAAATCAGAAATTCGAATTTCTTACTGCATGTAAACGTACAGACAGTTAGAATCATGTGACGCCACAAAGGTGACTATAACTATAACCTATAACCTATAGCTATAAACTCTAACCTATAACCCTGCACCGAGGCTGTGATTAAGTCACTTTTGGCTGCATGCCTGCTCGCACAGTTCAGGCAAGCCGACTATAACTATAACTCTAACTATAACTATTTAAATAAGGTTTAACTCGTCGACACTTGTTTATTTGACCTATCTAGTGTACCAGACCATTAACCAAGGGCTACTCGATCTTCCCTTCCAACTCCTCAGAGAACACACTTAATTCCTGCCATTGGCTTTGAAACGCAGCTCTGAGATAGTTGCAAACAGGCCCATTGATAATGGAACGTTTGGCACCACGTTGAACAGACAATTTGCACTGTCTCTGGTCGGCCTGACCGCTCTGTTTCCAATCTCCCCCCCTTTGCCGCTGCCCAAGAGACTCTGAGACACTGCCCAGTAACAGGCCCGGCCCAGGGTCGAGACACGCAGACGTTTGAAAAGACAGGTGCACTTCAGATCCTAAAATCTAGCTTGAGTGATTAAGGAGGAATAAAACAGGAGCGCCATAAATAACGTGTCGGTTTAAAGCAGACTGCGGGCTTTTCGGTTCGGAAATGTCTATCGAAAAAAGATGATCCGTAAAATGATTACCACTTCAACATAGAGGAATAACATCATTTATGCACGCTGTATATGTATCTTAAGTAAAAGGGTATCAAGATTCACCCATCCACGTATATATATATATATATATATATATATATATATATATATATATAAATATATATATATATATATATATATATATATATATATATATATATATATATATATATATATATATATATGTTCACACAACTAATATCATGTGCATATGCCCGGCTTCCCGGGCAGGGTTCTGATAAAAAACCTGATTAGGAGTGTTCGACCAGAACCTTGCTATTTATTTCAAGTCGCTGCTTCTCTCTCAAAGCCACCGAGGCGAGGAGTGTTTTAACAAGAGAGCCTTTTTGTTCTGGCTGTATACAAGCGGCTCCAGCGAGAAGCTAAGACTGCGATCCAGGACAGCTGTTCCTGCATTAGGGTAGGATCAGTGTATTCCCCATACGGGGGACCGGTGCACATTCTGCAACCGGGCCTGCAGACCTGCAGACAACAGACACCCCCCCCCCTACGGGCCCAGTACCCTCAGGGACGTTGTGTGTCACTGACAAAACAACTGTGAATAAATCTCATCGTTTGTCATGTTGGTGTCTCTAAGGTCACTCCTCGTGTCCAACAGGGGTCGGTCACAGTCGCACGAGAGCAAGTCCGGTCATTCGTCGAATGAAATAGAAATAAGACACCGTGGACCTTGAGACAAACAAAGACAACGGGGCGAGCCATGGACTGCACTGGAGGCGGCGGCAGCGCGGGCCCGAGCGTCCGTCGACGCCCCGGGCTTCGACACAAGGGGCTGAGGCCAAGTGTCCCCTTTTTTTTTTTTTTTTTTTACTGCGCTTAACACCTCCGCGTATCTGCTGCCTCCAGGAAGAGATGCTTCAAAGAGACCAGAGTTCCTGCTTGAGCGGGGCGGGGGGGGGGGGGGGGGGGGGGGGCGACATTGGCACGGCTCAACTCAAAACACAAACAAATCGGGAGCACTTTTATGGTGGGGTTCATCCATTTTTCTGCTGTCAACAACAATAAAGGTCTTGGGTGTGAAGGGCTTGTGTGTGTGTGCGTGGGTGTGTGTGTGGGTGTCTGTGTGTCTGTGTGTTTGCAATCCATGGTTATTTATACTTGGGGCTAATGTTGTCAGTCTCCATCCCGAGGGATCCCTTATTATGAAGGAATTTAGAAAGCAAAATCTAAACCCAAACAGCACTAAAAATAGGCCCAACCTTAAAAAACATCTACAACAAATGCACTCATATCAGCGAACAACAAGGTAGGGAATCCAAACGTGATGCGTGCAAACACACAGCTGCACCTACAAACAAACACAGAAACGCACGAAAAATGAATGCATGCACATAAACACAAGCACACTACACCGACGCCAATCTTCACAACACACTTCAGAACAAAAACACACCTGACTTAGAACCAAACATATATACAATGGCACACACGCACACACCCAGACGCACGCACACACACACACACACACACACACACACACACACACGCACACACATAGATACACACAAACACACACACACACACATAGACACACACACAAACACACACAGGGAAAGCTTCTCTTTCCAGGAATGCTTTTAGAAGAGGACAGCAGAGAGGGTGTGTGGGCAGATGTCCTCACAGTAATAGTGGAAACTATCATAAATTCTGGAGCCAGCACCGGGTGCTTACAGCAGTAGGGTCTCTCTAGATACGAGACACCCATGAATCAGAGAGTGATAGTCCTGTCCCGTAAATGTGGGATTACACACTGTGGACTGGACCTTCCCACGGACCAACGCCAAGATGTTGGGATGAAGGTCACCAACTTTTTGAAAAAACATGTCACAGACCGAGGTCACAATTGTCCCGTCTGTCTGCCTCTGTCTGTGTTTTTGTATGTATGAACATGCAACTGCACCCATGTACGTATGCACCGGCAAGCATACCCACGTCTTGACTGCTATTTCTGCCTACCTAACTCGATAAGTCTGTTCTTCGACAGTAAAATGCAAATATGACAGAAGAACACACCTCTAAAACAGAACCACTAAAAACACAGGTTTCTGCAGCTGGAATGTTTCCTAAAAAAAAACGCAACAAGTAAATTTGAGGTCCATTCGGTATGAAAAGTAATAGCACAGATGAGTCCAGCTGACAACCTAATCCTACTGAGGGCTCCTGTTGTTTCGTGGCCCCCAGTAGCGAGGCTCTGAGGGCCTGCATGGAGACCTGACCCACAGTGGTGGGTTGCGTGTTACGCTGCAATCATCTGAGCTCTTTCATACTCACTTCACTGCAGCAACAACAACAGCGAGTCATGAAAATATTGTTTTCAATTGAGAGACACCATCCACCATCCATCCATTAAGCAAGAACCCCAAACAGATAAGACATGCACACAGATAGACGTCTCAGACAAATCCTCTGCCCAGGATTGGATGGTGAAGGAATAGTGATTGCCACAGTCACGGTATTAGTCACAATTTGTACTTAGTTAAAGCAACAACGTTTTCGCTGGTGTTTACCTGTGGGGAGCCAAAGAGTGGGAGGCGTAGAGGTGAGGGAGACATTGCCCTGCTCCCAGTGTACGGTCTATGACAGACACTTACACGCTTCCCTGAACCTTTGATCCAAAGCTAAAGCAGGCATCCTTTCAAACTACAAACGTAACTAGGCGTACAGAATCAGAGAGATGTCAACACAGACACACAAACACACAAGTCATACTAGTCAAATCTGGACCTGAAAGAAAGAATCTTTTTTTATAGGCAACCTGAATGTAGTAATTCCTATTTAAACCAACGTTAGTCAATTCATGAAGGAACCTAAGACCAGCAGGGAGACATTTTACAATGCTTGCGTGCCACCTCCCAAGGTTAAAGTGCTCAACCGGTGAACTACTTTACGACTACAAAGACGCAACTATTGTAAACCGCAGCCTCTGGAGGAAAACCACACAATCCCACATACTAGGTGCCGGATTCATCAGCCTGATTTATACTGGAACACCAAAGTAAAGACGGCCTGGAGATGTTAACAGGTGAAGGTTGTCTTCTGACCCTGATGAGTCTGGTTATGAGCTGACGTCACCTTGTGTTGGTCACTGTGGTAAATAAACCCCGGCCGTTGAGGCTGATGTACTTTGATCATCGCCACGTGAGGCCACGGATGGCGCTCCGCATCCCGTGAAGCGATCTATATGGTAAAAACCTCCCAGAGAGCCACTGAGAGGAGATGGAGCTCCTTCAACCGACCGTTGACACACGCATTCCCGCTGCACGCCGGCACGTCTCTCGTGTCGTCTCTCTGACCAGGAGCTGATACCGGGAATTACATATTATTCTCGAATGCGTCCCGCCAGATGGATCTCAGGGTATTTGCGCCAGTTGTCGGTGTCACCCCCCACCCCCTCCCCTCTCGCATGTCCGGGGCATCACAGGGGAACCAAGTGTCCCGGGTCGCGACAGAGTGAACAGATGAAGGAGGGACACTTCACAGATCGGGGCCTTTACGACCACCAGAGCCTCACAGATGAGAGGGAAGGCCTGCTGGGGCCAGGAGTGTCTCTCTGGAAGGCCCTGCAGTTCTGATGTTCCCCCGCGTAAAACGAGGGAGTGAGCGAGGCGCGTCATTAGGGTCCGTATAAACTTTTGAAGTACCGAGGCCAAAGGAAGGGACAGGTATGCGAGGGCGATAAATTTGGCCTTAAATACAAACAAGGAAAGCGAAAGAGCGCCTGACCCCTGACAGAAAGATGACTACTTCTGAGGAGAGCTCTCTGCAGTTTCTCTCACCTTCAATGGACACCTGCCAGCTGTAACTTATTGTTTCCTCTGTGACTCGCAGTCCGACTGCGATTGAAGCCATTCTTTGATGTTTTTTTTTTTCTGGGGGTGGGGGTGGTGGTGGAAGGGTGGAGGCATCGGGTTAATAAATCTTTGGCAATCATTCGTGGGCCACAGATTACACACAGTGAGATTGAGACGTTTAAATGAGAGGACAGATGGTCGATGAAGCGTCGTGATTAGAGGACATGTTGGCCTTGGATTCGCTGAATTCTACAGATTTTTTGTTCAAGACGTTAACTTAAAAGATAAAAGAACACATTTGACAGCTTTCTGGTCATAGGGGAGTAATAGCACTTTCAGCGTTCATGCAAATAACGGTGAAGAACTCACAGAGTAGAAGTCCGCCTACTAGAAGTTTCTAGCTCCCTCTCATGTCCAGTGGGCGAGTGGCAGAGAGAGCAAGGCAGAGGGTGTTCCCCCAGTTCAGCTCACCAAGGGACAGCTGACTGGCTGGGATCTAATTGCTCTCAAGTGAGGTCAGCAAGAGGCATTTATCTGAGTGGAGTCCACAACAACAGTGGAAGATGCACAGAGTCAGCCTGCCAGAGTCAGGGAGCCATCCATGGGAAGTAGCAGAGTTTCTTCGCTCCTGCCTAGGACACCAGCAGCAGCAGTGCTGGACTCACTTTGCCAAGCCTGCCACCGCACAACGCAGGAGCTTACTGATTAAGACTCTTCGGGGGTTGAAGGAAAACACCTTGTTCAGCATCCACCATCACTAACTGAACATGTAAGTTACTCAATATTGCATGGAGGTGTGTGGGGGGGGGGGGGGGGGTGCAGGCTGTTGTGGTAGTCAGTATGGACTCGACAGATTGTTGTTTTGAGACTGTGTAAATGTACATGTGTGACTGTATACTGTATACGCGTGTACATGTGGCTTAGGTTAAAGAGGGGATTACACTCAAGAAAAACAACTGCTTCCCTACTACTCGTCCAAGGCATAGCACATTATTCAAGAGAATAATATGAATCTTTTTCTTTTATCTAATAGCATTTGAGCAGGGAATTACAATATTGCTATTGTAATTCCCTGCTCAAATGCTATTAGATTAAAAAAAAAAAAAAGACAGACACAACTTGATGTTTCATCTCTGTTTACCCATGGTACTTGACAATTATTGGACAAGCACTTCAAGTTACTACTTGAAGTGCACCATACACATAACACCTGTCAGTCAACACATCGGCCTCGGGGTAAGCCAGGTTTACTTCAATCACTCTACTGTTTTCACAGTGACCGACTGCAAGATTTCTGAGAGAGAGAGAGAGACTATGATCTCTGCCGCTGGGATCCAGTCCTCGGAGCAGGGTTCTGGCAACACCATCTAGCCACCGAGGAATTACAGCGAGACGTCACTTCATAGTCCAGGCATCCCTCCCGTCTCCAGCCCTCCCGCAGACCCCACAAGCCTACCATCCATCTGGGTGTCACAGCCGGGACACCCTGCAGCCGGAAGAAGGGGGGTGGTGGGGGTAACGCAAGGTCGCCATTCAAGAGGTCACAGGTCACAGAGCCGGGGCCTGGGGTCGCGGGTCAGAGTGTACACCGGACGGATCTCTATCACCCTTTTCAGTATGTCGCCCGTGGAGCCCCACCACATCGCATTATAATGCGCATATGGATGCTCTCATGGAACCTGTCAAATCTGCTGTCGGGACTGTGCGTTCATGTGATCTTCCTGTTGGGCTGCGTGTGCGTGGCCTGTAGCGACCGCACGCCAGAGCAACTGGCCGCCCTCATGAACTGCTCCAAACACGAGCGGCACACCAGGAACTACGACTACATGGAGGGCGGGGATGTGCGCATTCGCCAGCTTTTCAGCCGCACGCAGTGGTTCCTCACCATTGACGACTACGGCAACATCAATGGCACTCAGGACCCCACCAACTGCTACAGTAAGAACTCTGTCTCTATTTACGTCGCACCGCTGTTTCAACCCAGTGTATACCATATATCTCAAACCATATATCTCAAGTGATTGCACGGAGGGCAGCCTTCTTGGCGGGGTGGTGAACTTCGAAAGGCAACTGACAGTACTCAGGTAGTGATGGGGGGGGGGGGATGGGCTGTGCCAGGCTGACCTTAGCGGGGAGATGTTTACACTGAGTCAGTGCTGGGCTCTGGGCCCAGGACAGCAGCACGTGGGAGGGAGTTTATCCACAGTGTTAATGGGTCATGTGTCTGCATTAGAGAAGCACAAAGTGACTGAAGTAAAATAAAGCAGGTGTGGGCTTTGGCCTGCCTAATCATAACACCATCTAAACATAGGCTGTAATGAAGTGAACTCAAGGGCTCTGGAAGGCTGCAGAGAGCCAGGGCTACTCTGGAGAAAAGCACTCCTTGGCCCAAAGGGAACTGGCACTTGCTCGAGGGCTTAGACCCACGCTGTGAAGGGGTTGGACCCGCCGCCCCAGACTGACAGACAGAGATGCGGTGGATGGAAATAGAGATGGAAAGAGTTATCATGTCATGCCTTTTACTGCGCAGTTTCCCCAGTAGCATCTTACGCAAGCGTGATTAGGGCAGTCTCTGTTATTCATAACATAGATACAGCCAGCCGCAACTGAGTCACTCGAATGGGAATGCATGGCAGAATCTGATAAAACGAGACCACTTCCACACAGAAAAACAAATATGAGTCAAATTGACATAAACAGACCCAAGACCATTGTTTAGTGCCTGGTTACATAATTACACAATTTGGTCCATAATTATTCCTCAGAGCTACCAGCATGTAAAATGTCACTAATGTGGACTATTATCGGAGGTCAGAGTGAATTGGTAATTGGCAGCTGACGTTCGATCCTCCAGCGTGGCTGCAGCTCCAACAAACCCTGGCACTGCCGGGAAAGCAGAGGGCTGCATAACAGTTGGCGATGAAAGGCAGGCGAAGCGATACACGCAGATGTGTCTGAAAGTCTCACGCGAAAAACCCCAAAGAAATATGACTGATGAGCCTTTGAAGAGACCATCAAGCGAGCATGCATGCAGGGCTGACCTAGTGTGTGCATGCACACGCACAAAGACACACACACACACACACAGACACAGACACACAGACACACAAGTAAAAAATTGAAACTTTTGTACCATACAAACACAGCAGTCCCTGGGGCTGATATAAGAAAAGAAAGCAATATAGAGGCCGACACAAAACAGCACACAGCTGTTTTAAAGTTCAGTGTCATAACCCCAGGGGATCTGGAGAAACGTCTGAGACACGGTGAAACCTTTTTCCTTTATTTAATATTGCCCTTCTTATTTGTGCAGGCATTTATCCAACCAAAAGGAGGACAAATCTATAAGATAAACAATGTGCTACAGAGTATACACAGAGCAGAGCTGTAGCAATCGTTGTTATTGTGACTTTGAGATCAGTCTGCTTAAAAAGCTGTTGGCCACAGCGGAGGGGAAAATGTATGTGTGCTATCAGCCACCACAGATAATTCCCCACTAAATGTGTAAATATGGTCTTGGAACAACATAAACAACGGCCTCATATCAGCTACAATATCAATGTATTTTTGAACCAAACACCAAACGAGAATATCAAGGAACATGTATGCATGTCTGTGTCCCTTGCATGACAAAAATAATAATGAAATTCATCAGAAAAGAAACAGAAATGCCCCAAAATGTCAGGCCTAGAAAAACAAATTCTCTCATCTGGCCCAAAATGATCTAGAATGAAAGTAAGAAAGAAATGAAGGGCTGTAGGGGACAAGCGTAACAACTCCAGCATGACAAATTCACATGACAACTCGAGAGACATAGCAATTTGTGCCAGAGTCCACTTCCATGATACTCATTTCACAAGACTGGAGCTCAAGCATCTGGGAGTGAGTATTTAGTGGAGGCATGTTGTTCTGGGGATGATAGAACACAGTGGTGAAAGCAAATCATTTCATGAAAAAAAAAAAAAAAAAAGAATTCATCAAAGATCACCGTTTGTACTTTATTTAATAGATAAATGTGCAATTTCTCTATTGTATCTGGATCGTTAAAATGACGTTGATTGTGCCAAATATTTAACTGTGAATGAAGTTTCAGACATACAGTGTCAGCATACATACAGCATGTAAATATTATCCTAGAAGAGTTTATTTCTTTGTCTCTAGCATATATCATTGTTGATCAGAAGTAAAAGGAGAATCATGTTATTTTTGCATGATCCAAAAAACAAAGTGTTTTTGTGCAGCGTGTTTCTGTCCAAGGAGGAAATAATTAGGAATCACCCACAAATGGTTTGTTTAGCCACAGACTGGCCTGCAGAATGAAGGCAAATCTTTCAATGCTGAGAAATTCAGAAAAGCAGCCATTGACACTTGGATTCAACATGTCAACACTGTGTCTGTGACAGTCGTTGTTTACTAGTTTCCATCTCCAAAGTTACTGACAAGCTAAGTACAAATGGAAAAGTAGTGATAAAAAGTAGTGACAAAAGTAGGTTTCAAACATTTGAACTTCTAAAGCAATCGTTTCACAAAGAAGAACTGTATTTGAGGCTTAGAGAAAAATATAAAAATGACGTATTTCAACGTGCAAGAGGAAAATTAATATATCAACAAATCACTTGAATCAAAATAACCATTTCTCACCCAGTGACTGTGATTGCATTACCTGTGCAAAGGCTATCTTTGCTTATATTGATTACTGTGGCCAATCCATGTGTAGATCTTGGCTTTGTGTTTTCGTCATACTTCAGGCACGACCGCTGGACCCGTCCATTCCTCAGAGCATATGATTGATCATTTAAAAAAATAAACAGTGGAAATCAACTTGAAAGGACTCCTGGGAAGGTGTTAAGAATAATTGGACATGTCAAGATTGTTCAAATTGCCAAAAGAACACAGATGGCTGTCTTGAGAAATGAAAATTATGTCATATCTTGTTGTTGCACAGTTATGAATATCATACTTGGAATATTTCTTTTTTTTCATGCTGACAGGTTTGTCGTCAGGTTTTTATCCTGTCGTCAGGATAAAGAATACCAAAGTATGACTCAACATCAAATCAATAGTTTATGGTGTTACTTGCTTGTTCCTATCAAGACTGCCAATAATAAACAATATTAACAAGATTAGAATCAACAAAATAAATCAAACCCCCGATTTCAGATCACATTCACACCAACACACAATCTAAAAATCAACACGTTTTCCTTTATAAGGCAGAATACACTGAATAAGATCTCACATTGTCATATTCACGGCAGCATGCCATTCGTTTTACATGCATCACTAAGCAACAGCAAACAAAATAGTTTAGCAGCTATTTGCTCCCCCCCCCCCCACAGAAGGGGGAGAGTGCAGGCAGCAGGGGTAGCGTGCAAAGCACATGGAAGGAGGTGGTTTCCTCGATCCCAGGAGAGGGAGGGAGGGAGGGAGGTGGGGGGGTGGTCTGGGGGTAATCTGTCTCCCATATGTGGCGTAGCATGGACTGTGGTTTGTGTAATGGCCACCCAGGCCAGTTAACAAGGCCTGAACAAAGCCAGAGGGGCCGCAGACTGATTAAGCACAGGAACTCCCAAGTCCTTTTTTTTTTTTGCCTGGTGAATGGAGATGTATGTCTGTGAATGCCCTGCGCAGTGACCTGGCATCGCTGTCTGCCGTCTGCAATGACCACCATCCGCCACTGTGTCTGTCTCGGCAGGTGTCCTGGAGATCAGGACGGTGTCCGAGGGGGGGGTGCTGGCCATCAAAGGAGTCAAGAGTCAGTATTATATCTCAATGAACAGGACCGGACAGCTGCAAGGCAAGGTAACTTGTTGCGTTAAAAAAAACACACAAAAAAAAAAACACTTTGTAACATTAACGCCTCAATGCCAAGAACTCCACCGCCATCACCATAACTCGTGCGGCTGGCGTCGTATTTGTTTGCTTTTCGCAGAGGAACTACAGCGAGAACTGCAACTTCAAAGAGGTGTTCCTAGAAAACTACTTCAACGCCTACTCCTCCGCCAAGAGCACTCGGAACGGCAAGGAGATGTTTATAACGCTGTCCCAGAAAGGGAGGCCCCTGCGTGGCCGCAAGACCAGGAGGGAGCACGTGGCGTCCCACTTCATCCCCATGAAGTGCCGGGAGGAGGAGCGGCGGGTGGACTGAGGAGGAAGGAGGCGCGGCGGCTTGGTATAGCCGACGCTGTCCGGCGCCGAGCTCGTCAAAAATACGTATTAAAAAAAACAACAACAACAACAACAACAACAACGCCACAGATTTGGTTTGCATTGCATTGGCACTTTTGGGCGCCGTGGGTGCGAGTGACACCGGTCGACTCAACGACACGCATGGCTGCCGCCGCCGCCGCAGTCAAGCTCCGGTGCCAGCGTCTCCACTCAGACTCCGAGGTGTCATATTTAAGCTGAAATACAAATACTTCCACGCACCACTGAATGTAGTACAGTTATTGAACAGTTGTGGTTCAGTTCAGAGAATAGGGAATGATGCTATTCCGTTATAAACCGACCGATCCGTCGACAACGCCGTGTAAGAGCATCTATGCGTTGTCAGACAGTGACGTACAAGAGCAACAAGAAACAAGAAGACAGATATATTGATTTCTCCCTGCAGGCTTGCCCAATGAGTGGAAGCAAGCTGGACTTGTCTCTTCGTGGCACAGGTGGGTTTATGGATGGGAGTGCATATTCACTGAAACGGCTTTCCCTACTGTAGACTGGTTTGTTGAATTGTGGTTTATGTATTTACAGACATTGTAAGACACTCAGAGACGCCATCGTGTTTGTCAAAGTGTGATGCTTTCTAAAAATAAATATATATATATAAATATACCATACAGCTAGAATATTCTGCTGCTCCCTCCTGCTGCTCAGAAACCAGCCAGATTAAAATACTAAAGTGAAGACATTTGAAATATTATGTTATGCTGTCTTTTTTTTCTCCTTCATCACAATTAATGACTAGCCTGCATATAACATGGTTCAGAAATGTGTATTCTGTCTAATAGAGAAATAACTATTTATTTGAGGAGGGCTATTTCTCCGTCATTTCTGTTGAAACATTCCAGGTTTTGCCAACATATATGACCACAACATATATGATATATGAGTCCCAAAGAAACATGTAATGAGTAACACTTCCATGTACCCCCCCTTCTCATTCTCAACAGGTGACTCTTAAACTGCATGATATCACTGCCATATCTCCATACTGCCATATAGCAATATGTTATCATGTTGTAAGTTATTTGTGCTATTTATATAAAAGGAAAAGATCAGTTACATGGCGTAGGCTTCATTTCTTTTTACCACGTACATTTCTCTACCTGGATCATAACTTGGTCATGGTTTGCAGTTGGAGTAAATGCATTAGATGTGTTAAAGGGATGATATATCATACATTAATTATTGAGGATGAGAGAACTGGTGCCAGGAATATTCTCCCAGTACTATTTACACACATTATTACAACTTTTTCTACGTGAATGAATCTTTTTACTCAATTGTTACCATAAATAGCATTGACCTTGTGGTGAAGTGAAACTATGATACTGGTATACTATACTATATGATATGGATATGCAAAAATAATATATAGACTATTCATATAACACATGGGTTAAGTGCCTAATATAAATATAAGTAGATGCCCAATAGATCTTTTCTCAGACATATAGGGCAATAAGAGGATTTCGAAAACATCTTGATTCAATTTCTGAAGCAATAAACTATCCTTATATTTCACTTTAAGATATGAAACAGGGTACACCCAAATAACATTGTTAAATTGAATCAGGAACATCAATCTGATAAGTGCATAAGGTACACTTAAACGGCAAATCTTCAGGATTAGCCATTAATCTGTCATGGCAATTGCAAAGATATGTCGACAGTCAAACGTTATACTATCATATGTTTATCTTATATTGAGTGAAGCCCGAGTGCTATCACAGTTCAATCCAGTGCTGTAGACAATCTGGCAGGCTGCCACATCTCTCTCTCTCTCTCTCTTTCTCTCTCTCTCTCTGTCTCTCTCTCTCTCTCACACACACACACACACACACACACACACACACACACACACACACACACACACACACACACACACATGCCTAGAGAGCACTTTACAGGTTCACATCTGGCACAGAGAACCCCTGTCAGATAAAGAATGACTCACATTTAGAGAGCAAACCCCTGAAATACGTTTGACCCAAACAACATCTGAGTAAGGTGAAGGCTTCTGCCAAGTCACGCAAAGTTAGTCTTAGCAGATCATTTGTAACATGCTGAAAATATAAACACATTTCAGACTCAAGGCTGTGTCTTCCCTGGGGAGCTGAGCGAGGCTACAGCCTACAGGAGCCCGATAGAAAGCCCTTCACAGACACACGGTTCCGTGCGGCTCCGGCCCCGTCTCCGGCATCGTTTACACCCACGCTGCTATCGTCCGCAGAGTGAAACAATCCTACTCGCGCCACAATATCGCGTATCAGCAACAAAGGAAGAGTGCCAGAGAGTACACCTTGCAGTAACCCGCAGTCAACGAGTGAGTATATAATAGCGCAACTTTCAAGTGCCCCGCCGTAAAAAAACATCAGAGGTGGGTCGTCAATTTGTATATGTGCGTGTTTATACGTTTATGACCGCATATCAGGGCCACGTGTGTCCTGTAATTTAAATAGCATGTGGAGACACGAGTCAAAGAGGGGAGGGCGGGGAAGTGTTGACGGCCGACAGTGGGTTTTTGGACAGGGAGGTGTGAGTAAGCGAGGCTTACTATGCACGGCTCTCCTGTCCACGGACTCCTGTACACAAACACACGCTTGTGTAGGATCTCCATTCGTGGGCAGGAGAGCAGTGCATAGTAGTGGGGAAAGTTGTGGTGGTGGTGGTGGTGGTGGGGGGGGGGGGGGTCTGAGCGGGGGTCGTCCAGTTGAACTCGATACACACAACATGCAGGGGCCGTGAACCTTCATTTCCCCCAGAGGAAATCTGCAGTTACGCAACCCAGGGAACCTCTATGTTTTCAGCCTCAGCACGGAACCCTCAGAAACTCCAGACTGGGATGAAAAAAACACACAAAAGGGGGGGGAAGGGGGGGGGGGGGTAGGCCCCATGCATTTCTGCCATTTCACACGGCAAATGAAAACCATGCATAGATACTGTATAATCTGTCATCTCTTAAACACACACACACACACACACGCATACACACGCAGACACACATACACACCCACGCAAGCATGCAAAACCGATCCCAAAGCTGAGATGTCAAACAAAGTTATCCTTACATGCCTGCAGTTTAAGAAGGATTTCATCAAATGATATTGTTACAGTAATACTGCTGGTCATGTTAACCCTTGATAACCCTCTCAATATTGTTACTAAATTACTGTTGTTGTTGAGGTATTATTATCCTAATTATTACTGTTTAATGATGCAATGTGTGGGTCCTGTTTAAAAAAGGGCACATCAATTATATATGTCAATCATCTCCACAAGTAACATTATCTTTGTTTGTTGCCTTTGATATTAAAGCTGAAGGAATAAGAGATGGAGGAATGATTTGAGAGTTGTAAAGAGACAGAGTACTAAAGAGCATGATAAGGCAAGATTTTGAAACTAAAGACCAAAATAAACATCCCAACCCTCTTTGCCCCATCACTCGTGACATTTCTCCATCAATGACAAATGATACCTTTGATTGACAGGCAAGATGGATTCCATGATCCAATCAGGGAAGAGATGACCTGACTTGTCAGAATTTAGCCGGGAGCAGTCTAAAATCTAAATGGGCTCATACTGAGGTAGCCAGAGTCAGCTCAAAACAGATTCTCACTGCACATTTCACTCACCAATGGATGGCACGATGGATGGCTATGCTAATTCTAACAAATTGCACTCAAATGATAGCTCTTGAATCTTACCCACAGCCCCATTAACCTACTTTTAACTCTAAGTCTGCTGCTGGTGAAATTGAAGCTAGCTAGCGTGATACAGCAGTGTGATTCTGCCCAGGAGTGCCCTGTGTTTGATGGCATGTTCAATGGGGAGAGAGCTGCAGACAAAACAGACTACAAACCCCAAGGGAGCAACAATACAATTATTTTGAAACGAAAATAAATGTGGCAAAGATGTACATTGGTGAAGATAATATGTTTAATAGAGTGGTGCCTGGGGATGGATAGAGATGGGAGCAGGCTCATCGCTTTCTATTGGTCAACTGTCCAAAACTGTTGGCCACCGTCCAAGACTCTTCAATGTGATATGAGTTATATGCTTTCTTTTTTACTGCCATGTGATTGAGCTTTTGTACTCTACGCTCTGAGCACAGCGGTTTTCCTATAACTCACCATGGTGTCTTCGTCACTGTAATCGTCTCGCACAGTTCACGGAATCGGCCAACGCAGACTCAAAACTCTGCCAAGAATGAATCTTTTTCGCTTCACACCTAGAAAATGAAATGAATGATGAAATCCCTGGTATAATATGTGATATTCAAGACATGTCTGTATCAGATTTTTTCGTGAGGTCCATAGAAGAACTTAATCTGCTCTCTCTGATCTGTGTCCTTTTTGTCGTTGAACCCCTAGGAAATGCACCACTGTGTCTCCTAACCGCTTAAAACATCACATATAGTTCCTAGGTCAACAGGTCGATTCCCAATGTTATCCACTGCATTTGCTGTACAATACCAAAACTGCTCTATGGTGAATTCATACAATTGTAGTCAGTAGTGTTAATGTTAGTGTTCAAAGTAAAAAACTAACAATGGTGCAAATAGACTTTTTAAACTTCTACAATTTCTTGCAAAAATCTTGTTTGTTGTACAGCATTGGCAAACAAATGTGAATGAAAATGTACCAAAACAGTTGAGCAGAGAAACTGAATCAGGGAAGAGGAAGGTGAACACACACAGAAGAGGCCTCTGTCGGCATCAGAAATACAGGACACCAAGGGGGGTTTCCACAGCCTCTGGAACCGTGCCTATGGAAATGATATGCAAGAACAACAATGATAAACACCATTAGTCTCATTAGACTGAAAGCCTCGTGGAATCCAGGACCACATACGCAGAGGGTTCTGACACGATAGCCTACACATCTGCGCGCCGTCTGAGTCTGTGTGCGTGATCTTGACTTTCATAAAGTGTGTGACAGCCCAGGTATCTTTGAAAGTGAACGTGTCTGTTTCACATCACGCTAATCACATTGGGCTTCAAAGAGAAAAAGGGCGGGATGTGTACTTGGACTAATAAATAACTATTACGGCACTTTGTCTTCATTAACCTTGTTTTCGTATTGTTGAGCCAAGACTTCACCGATGGGTCATCTGTGTATACACAGAATAATGCAAAAGAACGTGTTTGTCTGTTTCCCAAATTGAATGGTTGCAGCACTTTTTAAAGAAAAAACACAGTAAAAAAAAACAAACAGTAAGACAACAGCTAGTAAAATGGATACTTTATAACACAATTTCTCAAAAAGTTAACCTGACCCTAAGCTTTGATTATTTAATTTGATTCAAACGTTCTATGGTCCTTAATGGGAGCTATAGGATGGTAAACATACAGATAAGTTATATGTGTGTCTGAGATGAAGGTCAGATGTTGAAATGGATCAGGATGTCAGGCGACACCGGTGCCCTCTATGCAGTTTTCAAAGCCTGGACAGTCAAAAACAAACAACTAAAATTATGTTCATACAGTATGTTTCATAGAAGGCCAAGGTGAATAAATAAACATTTCCCTCACCTTTTCTTCAATTTCTTTCCTGTACCTCTTCAATCACCTGAAAGAAAATGTCTTGCAATTAAATGTCAATTCGTTCACAATGTGTGTTTCTTCGTTTCTCTTGTGAACACATTGAAGCAGTTGTGCAGCACACTTCTGTCTGCCTCTGGGATAAGTCTTTCTAGTACCTGAGTCTTGTAGACATGAGACGATAATTTTTTTTTTCTTTTTCTTTTAACTTTTTACATTTACTTTTTGTTAATGGACGGAGTAGTTGGTAGGAAGGGAACTGCAGTATTTGGTAGGAAGGGAACATTGTTATTTAATACTTAAAATAAAGTGTGTGACTGGCTAGCCGAATGGACTTGGCAGAAATGTAATATAACATTATGTGTTTAAACTAGGGTAAAACCCCATGCAATTAATGTTGTATATGAAAATAATAACAATAATAATAATAGCGTGTATTGCAACATTACCAGTCGTTCATGCTTGAGCAAAATGTAGAAAAACATTTTTTTAAATAGCTCCTTTTGGCCATGTGCAGCGTTTATTTTGGACATTGCTTCATATCGGTGACGTTGCTACTTTCGGACTTTCGGGTCGGTTGCTGTGACCAAAAAAAAAACGACTTCCGGCGTAGGCGGAAGACGGCGTCCACATGGAAACGTCGGGTACGCACATGGAGGCGCCCCGTGTTTACGTATAGTATCCACGTACACGAGTGTACCATGCTAACGCCTCAGCGACGTGTCAGTGACCAAACCATTGACAACACTTTCACTTCACTGACAGTGTGAGTAAAGCCATGTGTTACACATATATTATCCATCCGTAGACAATGTACGTGTCCTCCACGCAGGTGATGTGTTGTTTATCTGATGTCAAGCTAGCTAGTTATTAGCATAGATATGGTTATTAGCCGGGAGCTTAGCCTCCTGCGTTCCGTATGAACATACTCGTCGCTCTCTGCCATAACCGTGGGTGTTATTTGAAACTACCCAATGTTTTCCTGCATGTGTCATCGCGAAGATTCGGTACGCTGCTAAATAAACATAATAAATCCTCTTCTCGTGTCGCCCCGTCGGGTTTAACCAATAAAACATCCCTGGTTGTTTACGTCCATGGGTTTGAGCACAGCGCTCCAAACATGACCGACCTGAACCCGACGATGCGACACATGAAGTGGGATTTGAGATTTGTTTCGCAGGGTGTACAACAAAGTACGAGGGGGCTCTTCGCGATGACTCATTTTGAAATAACCGATTCGACATTGATGAGTGGTCAAAAAGACCAGCCTCCAGTCTGGTGGTGACAGTGTGTTCATGCACGTTGGACCACCCGGAGCTATGATGGTATAATAAAGAGGTTCACATATGATCATAAAGCCAGTGAAATGACTGATTTTGGTGATGTAGAGATGGCTAACAGTGAAAGGCGTTAAATTACTGATTTTTAAGAATTTCACTTCACTGTCACCAACGCCTCTGTGTTGCTCTGTGCTATTGTAAACATCCAGCGTAATGTATTTGTTATAAAGATAACCGACTGCAAGCAAACTAAATCAGGACTCAGACTCAGTTTGCAGAAAAAAAAGAAAAAAAAATCATCCAACGGAGTGCCATGTTTTGTTAAATGATCAGTGAGTTTATGGACAGTCCATATAAATAAGCATTTTGTCAATTTAGCTTTAATTATAAACACTTTGCTCAACCCAACCATTTGTTGTGTGTTATAATTGTGACTTCACATGGTATTCCAACATTTTAACTGAGACGAGAGAACGCAGTTTGGGAAGCATGTGTACTGGAATCCATCCCAAATGTCGTTTATTTGCGGTCCTTGATGTTGTCTATATGACACCATTGCATTTCAGCTCTCTGCGTTTGACGTCTCAACGTCTCAATCCCAACACGGCGCACTCGGCGGCGGGACAGCGCTGTCCAACCGAATCATGAGCAGTTTGGATCAAGACGAGCTCCTCTGTGTCAGCTGCCCCGGGAAAGAGCAACCCTCTGGCGACTCCTCTGTAACGCACAAGCCTGCCGTGCAACCTCTACATGGATTGCAGTTGGCATCGCACGCCGTACTGGAGAAAGCACAGCAGTGCGGCAGGTTAAAATGTGCCAAATGTGGGAGATCAAGAATGTTCTTTTGCTACACATGCTGCTCATTAGTGGGTGTCAGCCAGCAAGAAATCCCCTCAATCAAGGTCAGTGGGAGGTTAGGATTGTCTTGATTGTTCCTCTGTGTACGATATGCTCAATACCTTCAAGGAATACACTGCCTGGGTTCACCACTGCCTGGGTTTTATTTATTGTTATTATTTTTTTACAAGAGCAACCTGTCGCCACGGAATTTTGGACAGCAGTTGTTTTGCCCTAAGACATTCTGTTGTTTAACTGGTCATCGACTCGGACCGTTTCCCTGTTGTTTAGCTCCCGGTGAAGATAGACATCATCAAGCACCCCAACGAAACGGATGGCAAGAGCACCGCCATACATGCCAAAATCCTGGCCCCCCAGGACGTCAATATATACACCTACCCCTGCATCCCGGAGTTTGAGACTGACAAGGTGGGCGTTCTGTGAGGGCGTCTTTGTTGACGTGCCCCCCCCCCCGGGCTGATGCCATGTGTACATGTGCATCATGTCTGTTAGATTCTGTGGAATTCGTGAAAATGTTTTGTCGGTTATGTTTCCATCTGTTTGTAATATGTTTGCAATATTTGCAACTTGGCATTTTGTTATTTTTGAGAGGGAAAATAAAAGGTTTTCCCTGTAGCTTTGGTTATCCTTTTTTTTAACCTTTGTGATTTTGCTGGGTTATGTGAGGCTTAAATGTGTACATATGCTAGCTCCTCACATCAAAGTCATTTAAATTACAGTGTGACTTGTGTCTGTTTTTAATTGTTCTAGTCTGCCTTTCCACTGTTGTCTTTTCTCTCTAGGTTGTTTTAGTTTTCCCAGGGCCAGGGTCAGTCCCAATGCAGGACCTGATGCAGCATTTGAGGGACAGCGTGAACTGCGAGCCGTGCCCAAAGAGGCCCAGAACCGAGGAGACTCGAGGGGCCACACACGTTGCCCAACACCCGGGGTCCGTGGCCCCAGAGTCAAGGGCGTGTCCCCTCGAGAGGGTGGTTGTCATCGACAGCACATGGAACCAGACCAACAAGATCATCACAGACGAAAGGCTGCAAGGTAATTGTTGAAGATGACATTGGTGCACTGGTATCCATCACGGGGAGGCCGTGTAGTAATAGCGCACGCGATGTTGATGTGGACATGCAGGCTGACGCGTGCTGTGTTTCTCGCCTCAGCCTTGCCCCGCGTGGAGCTCAAGACCAGGAAGACGTGCTTCTGGCGCCACCAGAAGGGCAAACCGGAGAGCTACTTGGCCACCATCGAGGCCATTTACTACTTTCTGAAAGACTACCACGAGCAATGCCTCGCTCAGGAGTACAGTGGAGAATATGACAACCTCCTGTTCTTCTACGCCTACCTGCACTCACTCATCAACAGTGCCAAAACAGCTTCAGGAAGAGACTGAGAAACTCAATGAAAGAAAGAGGAAGGACAACTGTAATGTTTGGACAACTGGACACTGTAGAAGGGCCCATGTGCTGATTGCAAGACAGAAAGTAAGAACATCCTTGTCACTTGACCATGAGAGAGACATAACTTATTTTATTTTGTGAGTGCCAATTTATTAAATCATGATTTTACCATGGATAATGGTTTGTTTTGCAATAGATTGTAAGGGATTTAACATAAAAGGCTGACAGATTTGAGAACCCAGGAAACCCATAACAGTGAATATAAAACAAAAGCAAATCTAGAAGCGCAGAAAAAAAACAATGCGACAAGACGAGCCAAATATAGAATCATTGCATATTCTAAAAGGACAATAATTACTTCAGTCATTTTAATATACAGTGGCCTGACCAGTCATAAATTGCTATTCTTTTTTTCTCCAAATAGTTCAAATAAAGACCATGTGTTCTTGTAGTTTCTATTCCTTTCCTCCTGTCGTGCACATTGAAGTGTCTCCTGAAGTACAGAACTGAACTTGTATGTTAAATCAACTTGGGCGGTAGAGTCCCAAGTCACTTGAGACTGAAATGCCCAAAAGCATGCTTTATTTAGGGTGCAACACGCCCTCAAAGAGATCACCGCATCATAACATTACCAACGATTTGGCCATCGCACCACAGTGTCTTTACATGTGCATTCCTGCACCGGGGCAGATGACGTCTTCAATAGGGTGGATTTAAGAAAGTGACATAATTCACTAATGAGGGCCAACTAATAATAGGCCTCTCTGATCTTGGCCTGAAGCATGTCGCAGGTCTTCTTCGCATCTCCCAACAGCATGGATGTGTTTGGCTTGTAAAAGATGGGATTGTCCACTGCGGCGTAACCCACTCCCAGGGTACGCTTCATCACGATCACCTGGAGAGGAAAAACAGAAAACGTTAGGTTCACTGCACTTTTTCAGGTTGCACTGCACTGAACGAGGAGAGCGGCACCCGTCACATGACCCCCGCCAATAAAGTGCCCGTGAAATGAAAGCGAACGCTGCGGTCGACCGCGGGTCGTGCGGTTTGCGACTTGGTGCACAGAAGGTGCGCGGCGAGCCCCACCTGCTTGGACTTCCACACCTCCAACACGGGCATGCCAGCGATGATGGAGTTGGGATCTTCTTGCGCAGCCGAGTTCACCGTGTCATTAGCGCCGATGACCAGCGTGAGGTCGGTCTCTGTGGGGGGGGGGGGGGAGGAAAGGGGAAACGCATTGTGTTGGAAACTCACAACCGCGTGGCACGCACACACGCAGGCCCGACGCTGGGTATCCCCCCATGCTGCAATTATCAGTGCAAAAAACAGCTCCATGTGTTTCAGACCGCACGCCTGTCTGCTATAACAACAGTCGGTGGTCCCAATGCGTGCCACAGCTAGACAACATCACACAATCATCATCACGCCCTGCCAAACGAGCCGGGGTTTGTTATTGCACACATTTTGACATGTCATCCCCCTGCTCGTCATTGTTCCTCTGCCTCAGAATGCGTGCGCGAGTCCCATTTTTCGCGTGCGAGTCGTTTTTGTGTTGTGTTGCCGTACCGGGGAAGTCTTCGTTGAGCTCGTCCATTTCCAGCACCACGTCATAGGGAACGCCGGCCTCGGCCAGGAGGACGTTCAGCTGGCCGGGCATGCGGCCAGCCACCGGATGGATCCCAAACCTAACGTGGCAGAAGGGAGACGGCCGAGTGAGCCACTGACTGACGGAGCGCGTTTGATCAACGTGCTAGCCTTTAGCGCCCTGTCAGAACACACGCGTTGATGCGCATCAGAGGAGAGGAGAGAAAGGAGAGAACGTCCCTAGACTTGCGTTACGCATCGAGTAAAAAAGGTAAAAGACACCATTGCCTTCACTTTAATCAGGTCAGACTCTAGATTTCGACTTTGTCCCTGGGATAATCAGCGCTTTCTGGAGACTCGTACTGCGTGTCACTGCACGCACGGGTAATTGAAGAACATAAAATGTACCTGACGGATTTTCCCTGTTCCTTCAGCATCTTCACCATGTCTGCAATTGGGTACTGAGCTTTAGCTGCACACAGACCCCAACCTACAAACACACACACCGACAGACACACACACACACACAATTACTACAGTGATATATTCACAAAATATTAACTATAAATTCATTATACTACAATTTGCATGGAATTATTGTACAAATGAAGGGTTGAAAGGTTAAAAACTTGAACTTGAAGTGTTTCAGCCATCTGTCTTTTCTTATCATTTAAGTTAATAGTGTGTTTCCATGGAAACACCTACCCACACATCTCTCCTGTCTGCGTATCCCTCTCATGGGGTCCAACGAAAACCAAAACCAATGTCCCAGCCGCCCTTTCATAATCACACGTTTCATTCTGAAATCAGCCAGTGATGGAGTTCAGGTGTGCCCATCAACGCGGGGCTCTCCGCGATCTTTCTCTACCGCTGTGTGCTTAGGCTTTCCCCTGCGCGCTGTCATATTTGGCCCAGCAGCAGCAGCGCAGGCAATCAGCCCATCTGAGGTTCAAAGCTGTTCAGGCCAAGGCAGACAGTTGAACCTTATTGAGGCTGACATTAAAAGCAGCATCTGGAAGACAGAGGAGGCCTTTGGTGCACGCCCTGTGGTTCATGCGAAGAAGACTCCGCGGTCCAGGTGCGCTCCAGTCTCTGCCTCTCTGTAGAGTCAAGGCTTCCTTTCAACACGTCAGCCCTGTCGGGCCCTGCTGTGTCCCGAGCCAGGAGCCATTACCCATTGTCCTGCTGCGCAGACTACAACCTCTGCTGGCTGCCACTGCGTTTGTTCTTAACAGACACACCACTACTACTACTAACACTCACACCCCACCCACAGTATACATAGCATATGTGCACCTGGCGTAATGATGATACTGCTGGCTTCTTTGATCATCTCAATAGACTGGTCTACATTGACCTCAGTGTGGGTGCCCACAATCTCCATGGGTTTCCCTCCCGCTGTGGAGGTGGTGCCGTAGCCGCCCAGGATCACGTTGGGCAGCGAGCGGTTCATCGCCTGGGTGGGTGACGAGGACGGGGAAGCAGAGGGGTTACCACGGTGACACGCCCACACCCTGTTCAGCGGAGTATAGTACAGTCACGAGGAGTGCCTTCTGCATGTCTACTGACCACACACATGATGTAGGAGAGGATGGCGCCCGACGAGCCGATCAGAGCGCCCACGATGGTCATGAGGTTGTTGTCCAGCAGGAAGCCCTCCGCGCACAGCGCCCACCCGGAGTAGCTGTTCAGCACCGTGATGACCACGGGCATGTCGGCGCCCCCTATGGCGGCGGTGAGCGTCACGCCCTACGGACGACAGAGCAGCGGGCCCATTGGTACACAGAGCACGAATGACACACGCGTCTCGACAGTGAGGTTTGCGCGGCTCCGGGTCGTTACCATGACGGTGGAGAGGCCGGACACCCCCACCAGGCAACCCATGCCGGTGCCGTAGCTGGAGCTGAGCATGAAGGGGATCATGCCTCCCATGGACGCCGCCATCAGACCCGCGTTCATCACGTGTCGGCCCGGCAACAGCAGGGGCGCAGAGTTCAGGACGCCTGGCAACGCGGAACACACAAAAACGCGAATGAAGTGACCGTGCTGGTGGCAGCGTCATCTTTGAAGCACCGGCTATTGCCGGCGCCTTTCCTCATTCGTTGGCTCATTCTTGCCGATTTACACACTAGTCGGACCCAAGCGTTTAATTTCTCAAGGTTTTAACATGCAGAGAAATGCATAGCATTCACAAGAATGGAGAGGTTCTTATAGTCTTGAGGCTCTGAAGGGGTGTCTTTTGACTGGAGAAAATGTATCATGGCAGCAAATGTCTGGGAGAATAGATGAGTGCTTTGAGAATCCACAGTCTGGCCCAGACTGTGGACTATAAGATCAGCCATGCTATAGATCAGAGAAGATCCCACCACCTAACTCGGCACGCTCACAATGATTGTCATGTGTTCCTCTTTATCATTCGCACTGAATGAGTGTGCAAGACACGCACACGCACGCACGCACACGCACACACACAAAATCAGGACAGGAATTACCAAAGATCTATAGCTTTAAAGTAGATGAAAGACTAATCAGTGCAAGAGGGCACAGGGCTTAGTGTGTTTACAACCTCGCCTGCACCATAGCACGCGGTTTATGTTCATCCGAGCATCATTGGCGCGGTATGCACATTCCACCCACCTTGAAGCTTCCCGTAGGCCACTAGCGAACCACTGAAGGTGACCCCTCCGATGTAAGTGCCCAGGTAGGCCACGGTCTTCACCATGTTGGCGGCCGGGTGGGCGTCCAGATGGGGGAACTCGATCATGTACTCTGCCACGCAGGTGAGCACGGCCGCCAGCCCCACCAGACTGTGGAAGGCCGCCACGAGCTGAGGCAGGTCTGTGATCTCGATGCGCTTGGCAATGGTCAGACCTGGGGAAGACACGCACACGTTCTGCGGTGAACGCTACACCTGGCGATGGAGGGGTCCATGGTAGCCGGCTCGGAGGTTTTTCGAGCGTGTACACACGCGAGCGCAGCGCGTTAAATCACGGCCCGGCCGTAAACATCGCGGAGCGTGTTGACTGAAGCGTCCAAGTCTACACTCATTCTTCTGAGGTCGGACACATGTTTTCAGTTACTTTATAAATCGCTCATTAGCTCCAAAATAAGCCAGCCTTGAGTCACGCTCGGGAAAAGAAAGCGAAATGGCTGTTTTCGCAAGAGGATAGGATTACAGATTTCACACTACAAATACTCACAGTGCTTTGGCATGCGTGCATTGCGATACAATTTACGAGAGGTCCATTAAAATGCTCAGAAAATGCAGACATGAAATACGTCAAGTCATCTGCCTGGACAGGATGATTGATGAGTTGTCAGGTTACGGTTTTCTACGTTTGCTCTCATTCTTCAAAGGCCCGAGAAAATTATGAAAGTAGAAAGTTGAAAGTGTGCAAGTAGTTTATCTTGATCTTGACGTTGCATGAACCAAATCGGGGTTGAGCTCTGTAGAAACCACGTTGCCCAACAGTCAACTTGGGCAAAATGAAAGAAAATCAAATCTATATCAATTTAAACAATAGTTTAATATAACTTTAATTTTAAACATTTGGTAATGGAGGCATTCTGGCCAGTCTTTCTGGTTCCGGCCTTCATCTAAAAATCTCATTTTGAACAAAAACATCACATTGGAGGCACACACTTAGAATTACGTTCCATGCAACTGAATGCACGGCAACATATTGCAAAAAAGGTCAGACAACCTCAAAAAGACGCAGCTGTAGGCTGTACTTACCCAGGGTTCCCCCGGTGGCCATGGCCAGAGACATCTGAGACAGCAGCTCCGGGGAGGGCTTGAGGCCACCCAGGGTGGCTGCGATACCCCCCGCCACTCCCATCATGCCCAGGGTGTTCCCCAGGCGGCTGGTGCCCTGGGCCGACAGGCCGGCCAGCGCCCCCACACAGCACATCCCAGAGCCCAGGTACACCATCTACCGCCACGTCAAAGCACATGTGCAGAAGCGCTCAAGTGTCTGAATGAATGAATGAATGAATGAATGAGTGAATGTTCAGGTGCATTGGCGAGCGAGAGGCTCGCCACGCCGGTACCTGCTCAATGTTGTATCCGGCGGCGACCGAGGCTCCGTATCCCCCGACGAAGGCCGCGCCCGGCAGGGCGTACAGGTAGTTGTACTCAGGTGGGTCTGTGGGCCGCTTGAACATGTCCAGCATCCTCTGGGTGATCATGAAGCCACCTGCCGCACAGGAGAGGAACACCGAGCGCGGGGATCAGAGACAGACAGACAGACAGAATTGATCCCAAGCTGGGAAATTACAGTGTAGCAGCAGCATTACACACAGTAACAACACAAAGAATTAAAGAATAAAATGCACTATAAAAAATGTATAAATAAATTGCATCGCAAAGTAAAAATATTAAAATATATATATATATATAAGGTGCAGTGAACAAATTATGTACAAACATATAAGATGCTTGGAGACTGTGTTGTTATGACCAGTGTTATTAGCTGTTATTGTACAGTGTGATGGCAGGAAGGATTTCCTATATCCGTCCCTTCGACAGCGGAGCGGGAGCAGGCTGTGTGAGAAGGTGTGTGTCTCTCTCATGTGTGTTGTGAGTGTCTGACCGGCGATGTTGATGGAGGACACGAACGCCGCGGCCAGAGCCAGACTTTCAGGCAGGCTGGAGGGGGTGAGACCACCCCCCATCAGGACCAGACCTCCTACCGCTGTCAGTCCTGAGCACCACGGGGCAGAAGAGAAAGAGAGATGTATTGTCATCACATGGCAGTCCTGCGTCAGGAGCTCTCAGAAAAGAAAGTCACAGGAAACTTTATGCAAACAATACGATCACAACCCTAGCCATCGAACCCAATGTCTGTTCAACTGAATACTTGTTTCACACCCAGATAGATTCTAACGGTGTTCTGTCTGACTGCTTCAGTGACCACTCTATTGTCTTGTGTATAGAAACTCAAACTACCTAAATCGCCACCAAAACTAATCAAAATCTGACTATACAACAATTTAAATCTATCATTTCATGCAACCCTACCCATTTTCTCTAGACTGGGTTCATTGAGGTTGTGGACAACCATGCTCCTTTGAAAACTTCAAGAGTAAACAATACCCTTGGATCAGCCACAAACGTAGTCTCTTCGGACAGAAGCATTCCATCACACAAAGGCTGATTGGAAAGTATACAGGCCGCTGAGAATTATGACCAGGACAGAAACCCATCGGGCAAAATATAACTGCTATGAAGGATGTCTTTCTTAGTTATTTAAAGAACCCTATGCAATTCTGAAGCCATTTCTCAACCATTGATCAGATACACACTATTAATCAAAAATCTGAAAAGTTGCCAATACAATACCACACAACTCTTTATCTACTGCCCAAGCCCCAGCAGCTTGGAATAATGTACCTGTTAATCCTTTCATCACTTGGTATGCTTAAGCACGCCCTCATCTTACTTTGAGATGGATTGCTGTTGTTATCTATGAAGCTGTTCCTGTTTATACCTACTGTGTATACCTGCTGTTCATACCTGATGGTATTTAGTGAGCCACTCAACCTCCATTATTGGCCACTGTGGCCACCTTGTGGTTGTAATGTTTTCAGTGGTTCATGTTTCTGCTTCATCTCGGTTATTTATACATTCTTGTATATATACAATTATATTTGTATATTGTATTATTATTGTATTATATTATTGTATATATTTGTATTTGTATTTCTATGGTTTTTTTTCCGTCACTTTTTTTTCTGACATTCATTCTGTTGTCATGTAGTGACAACAGAAAAAACAAGGTGACACATCTGCAAAGGGGTTTATGTTAATAAATAAATCTGAATGTAAATGGGATCTGATGGCATCTGAAACAAAGGCTGGGCAATGTCTCAACCCTGATTATTTACTTTAAAATCCATGAAATTAAAATCTATTGCAATGTACAATATTAGAGGAGGAGGAAAATGCTTTATTTTTAGTTTTAGTTCAGTGAATGTAATCATGTGAATGTAATCAACCTATGTGATTATGTGATTTTGAATTCATAATGACATTACCATCCCAGTGGTGGACCCAGTCCCCCTCCCAGTGATAAAACCAGTCCCCCTCCCAGTGATAAAACCAGTCCCCCTCCCAGTGATATGGAACCAGTCCCCCTCCCAGTGATAAAACCAGTCCCCCTCCCAGTGATATGGAACCAGTCCCCCTCCCAGTGATATGGAACCAGTCCCCCTCCCAGTGATATGGAACCAGTCCCCCTGCCAGTGATGGAACCAGTCCTCCTCCCAGTGATATGGAACCAGTCCCCCTGCCAGTGATAAAACCAGTCCCCCTGCCAGTGATAAAACCAGTCCCCCTCCCAGTGATATGGAACCAGTCCCCCTCCCAGTGATAAAACCAGTCCCCCTCCCAGTGATATGGAACCAGTCCCCCTGCCATTGATGGAACCAGTCCCCCTCCCAGTGATATGGAACCGGTCCCCCTCCCAGTGGTGGACCCATTCCCCCTCCCAGTGATAAAACCAGTCCCCCTCCCAGTGTTAAAACCAGTCCCCCTCCCAGTGTTAAAACCAGTCCCCCTCCCAGTGTTAAAACCAGTCCCCCTCCCAGTGGTGGAACCAGCCCCCCTCCCAGTGTTAAAACCAGTTCCCCTCCCATTGATGGAACCAGTCCCCCTCCCAGTGATAAAACCAGTCCCCCTCCCATTGATGGAACCAGTCCCCCTCCCAGTGATAAAACCAGTCCCCCTCCCAGTGGTGGAACGAGTCCCCCTCCCAGTATTCCGGTGGGCCTCACCTGAGATGGCGTTGGTGACAGACATGAGCGGTGAGTGCAGCGCCGGGGTCACGCCCCACACCGTGTGGTACCCCACGATGCCCGCCAGGCCGAACGTCGTCACCATCTGGGTGAACGCCGCGTTTGGCGCCATGATGCCCAGAGCCAAACAGGTGGACAGCCCTGCGTAGCACACAGCGTCAACATCATGAACCTACTATGGACCACCTTGATTAGGTCAATTATTAAAAGGACACCTACAAACTGATGAATGGACTGTCTGATGACTTGTCATGTCTTGGCACTTTAATCACTATAACTATAATAATCTTTGTAACTTGGCATTTTAATCGCTCATTGTAACTTGGCATTAAGTCAGAGATGTTGTATACTAGCAATGGTTAACCTTGCAATTGAAATGCTTGAAACTTGTTCTGTGGAATTTCTTACTGTATTAGCAGCAATGAAATGTTTCACCTTCTTATGACAAATGTACTCTTTGTAAGTTGCTTTGGATAAAAGCGTCTGCTAAATGCCCTAAATGTAAATGTAATGTAAATGTTTAGTTGCAGTCCTTTAAATGACCATATCGAGAAGCCAGTAACCAAAATGGCTCCATGTGTATTCAAGTCTCTTCCACATCAGCGGAGGATGCAGGTTAGTGCACAGGTGATCTCTTACAGGTCATTTCTAGATGTAAATCTTCTCTGGTCAAAAAATATCAGAATAAATTATACTGTTGAAGCTCGAGATGCATTTGGTGTTTTTGTTGCAGCTTCTTGTGCTGTAATGGCCTACGTTGGTCATGTCAAGGCTACAGCATCTGACCTGTGCTGTAATGGCCTACGTTGGTCATGTCGAGGCTACAGCATCTGACCTGTGCTGTAGTGGCCTGCGTTGGTCATGTCGAGGCTACAGTATCTGACCTGTGCTGTAGTGGCCTACGTTGGTCATGTCGAGGCTACAGTATCTGACCGGTGCTGTAATGGCCTACGTTGGTCATGTCGAGGCTACAGCATCTGACCTGTGCTGTAGTGGCCTACGTTGGTCATGTCGAGGCTACTATATCTGACCTGTGGTGTAGATGCCCGCATTGGTCAAGGTGCGGCTGAAGGGCGAGACCTCAGCTGCCTTGGCCGCCCGCAGCTCGGCCACGCTCTGCTGCTTGACAGGAGGCGGGGGCAGGGTCTTGGGCAGCGGGGAGGGGAACATGTTTGTGCCGTCCTGGTCAAGAGAGCGGGAGGAGAAGCGGTCTATGTGAGGGACATAGCGGCGGGGGGGGGGTCTCCCCTTGTGTGCGTGAGAAAGCAACATGAAGAACTCGAGGGGCCAGGGTAAGGGTGCAGGGGGCAGAGTCAAGACTAACACGGGAGATTACACTAAACAAACAGCAATCATCCACTGGTAGTTACCAGGGGATCAATTGCCCCCTTTTTTCAAGAAACCTGAATAATGTTTAACAAATAAGTTTAGCAAAAAGTAAACCGATATTCGATACTGCTGTGGTTGCCAGGTCTCCCTGCGTATAAACAAACGGTTTCGAACACCGAATTCCTGAAAAGGGGTGTTTTGAAACACAGTCATAACATGTTCCTCCCAGGCCGTGATGTGGCAGTTTGAATGCTGGGAAGGCGAAGGTGTCCGGCTCGCCACGTCACCGCGCCAGAAGGTCGAGCAGAAGGAAAGCGGCCTACCTTCATGACCAGGGTCCCGCGGATCACGTGGTCCACGGTGCCGTGGTCAAACTCCTCTTTGGGCACGTAGTGGAAGTAGTCCTTGTCCGGGCTGATGGCCTTGAGCAGCTTGAGGACGTTGTTGGAGTACAGGGTGCTGGCCTGGGTGGCCATGCGGCTGGGCAGGTCCGTGAAGCCGATGTGCGTCACGCCCTGGTGTGGAGGACACGACAAGCGCGCGACACGTGCAACACCATAACATACATCAACATCACATGCAACACAATATGTACGACAGCGTCGTCACAAGTCCTCGAGTGGGCCGCATTTGTGTGGTATGACGCCGCGTACTTTGTGAACGTAAAGCTCCCCAGGCTTGGTGGTCTCAATGTTGCCCCCCGCCTCCGCAGCCAGGTCCACCACCACGGAGCCCTCCTTCATGGACTCCACAAACTCCTTCTTGATCAGGATGGGCGCACGCTTCCCTGCGCAGAACCGCGAGACGTTTTCAGATTTGTTTTGGAGAACAACTGGGATTTGCCTCGTTTTAAGTCTTTTCAGCTGACGAGATATGCAGCATATAATGTCTAATGTTAGTCAACGACGATGGAAACTTTCACACATATTTATGATCCAAATGACTGACATTGTGAAAATGAAAACTGAAGGTTGGGTGAGGATAATATTGAGAACTTTGTGGTGTGTTATGCTACACAAAACACCACGACCGTTTTTTGGTCAGAAAACTCGTGATCCAAACTCAAAGCTGATATTGAGTGGTGTTTTTTTTATTTTTTTGTATTTATACAATAAATAAAATGGACATCTGTCAAGAGACCCGGTGACCTGGTACCAGGTCGCCAGGTAAGAGGAGACTCACCTGGGATCAGGGCAGTGCTGATGAGAATGTCCACCTCTTTGCACTGCTTTGCGAACAGCGCCATCTCGGCATCGATGAACTCCTTGGACATCTCCTTGGCGTAGCCGCCCACGCCGTCCCCGGACTCCTTGATGTCCACTTCCAGAGGCTCCGCCCCAAACGACTTGAACTGCTCCAAAGCTGCTGGTCTGCAAAAGGTCAACAGAGGTTAACGTTGTCGTCCCGTGTGTGTGTGTGTGTGTGTGTGTGTGTGTCAGTCATTGTCCCCACATGTTGATGTCACCAGCCGCCTAGCTCAGTAAGAATCACACAGATGATAACCTTGGATCCAGCAGTCCTACTACATTATAGCAGGACTTCCCGGGGGGAGGCGGTACTGAGCCTGGGCCGGAAACCAAAAACTGAAAGGGGGGCGGGCTTACTCTTGGCTTCCTGTTTCATTACGGACTAATGTATTTGCGCGAGTGGATGAAGCTTTCAGAGGGGTTTTTTAAGAAGTGTATTTCTACACTGTACCACACTAACCAATCTACACTGTCAAGTTTCTATCACATGATTAAAGCAACATGATTGGGAGAAATAAATATGAAGCAAAAGAACGTGAAACACCCCATTTGGTTCACCCAGATTTGAGTTCGCTGCTAGCAGACTTTCTGCTATCTGGTTTTATTATCAATGTAAAGTCTGCAGGTGAGACTACACAGAAGATGACTGGCCCAGGACTTCAGAGAATCCTACTTACCTGGTGTCAAATCCTCGAACTATGGCGCCCATTGACTTGGCCGCACCGGCAGCCGCTAAACCAGCCACTCCACCTCCAATAACCAGGACCTACCGAAGCCCAGGAATTCACCACAACACCAGTGTTAGGCAGGTGGTACCATAAAAACGGATATACAGAAGATAGAGATACAGAATAGCATGGAGAAGGATATAACACCTAAGTTTGCCTATAGCATAGCATGGATCAGATAAATGTTGAAGAAATGTTGGGGTGAAAACCAGTTACCTTGGCTGGGGGTACTTTGCCTGCTGCTGTGATCTGGCCGGTGAAGAACCTGCCAAAATGGTTTGCTGCCAGAACCACAGCCTTGTACCTACGTGAGGAGACATCTGTGTCACATATAGACCACTGCATTGTCTCTTTAAGTCAGTATCCACCCACTTTATGTTCACCGCTGGGTCAGATATTTATATTATTGAAAATGAAAAATGGCATCAATGTGATTCATTGTGTATAATATACTTGAGGGCACATCAAGAGCAAGTGTTGGCTTGTGAGACAATTGGGATACATTTGCAGAATGAAACTCAGTGAAGAAAGCAAAGCACAGGTTTATTTCCCACCCTGCAATGTTGGCCATGGAGCTCAGTGCGTCGAAGCCCTGCGCAATGGTGACCCTGGGCACCTGGTCCATGGCCAGCACGTTGCTCTGCCTCTCTGACAGCTTCTGCATCAGCTCGGGGTTCTGAGCTGGATAGATGAAGCTCACCAGGGTGGACTTCGGTTTCAGGAGGTCTACCTCAGTCAATCCAGGGGCACGGACCTGGGATATCACACAGACAAGGCTTTTCTCTCTTCAAATGAACATGGGAATGTGGGTTCAAGTCTCAAGCTTCATGCAAGGTTTGCATAGGTCTTCTTATTTGATTCATATTAACCTTGACAAAAAAAAAAAACATGTTTACACGGCACACAAACCACACAACACAGCCCGTGGTCACAGCGGAATGCCGGGTGTGTATAGAGCTCCTCTAACCTTGAGGACTAGGTCTGAGCCGAAGGCTCCCTTGGTATCTGTGATTGAGGCTCCAGCCTCTTTGTACTGGAGGTCAGAGAACTGGGATTCCTCTCCGGCGCCGCTCTCCACCTGCACCGTGAAGCCCTGCTTGACCAGGGCCTGGACCCCCGCTGGGGACAGGGCCACTCGCCGCTCATTATGCACCGTCTCTTTAGGAACGCCTACCACCAGGTCCTTATACAGAACGCCTGAACGAAGGCAGACGGACATCAAGACCACACACACATGATCAACAGAGATTGAAAAGAAATAACTCGGATTGAAAAGAAATAACTCAATACACAAAATGACTCGGGTCTCATCAATTACTCAACTGTGTAGCATAACACCATAACACTACCCACATTCAAGCTTTCAGGCAACAGATAGCTCAGAAATGACAATTGCTCCACATGTTCTCCACATTACTCGGGGCACATGCATGTGTAGCGGCGAGGCATGGGCACAGTGTCAGATTTCACATATCTGTCCATACACGGTATGTTGACCTCGCCACCATAGAGACAGTATTAGCAGCCGCTTGGCTGCCGGCCAGCCAGCCTACGTTACCAGAGCGGCCTACACCCCCCCCCTTGGTCCTGCTCGTGGTCGGAAAAGTCAAAGTGGTAAAACGTACACAAAACACACAGACCACGGCGCGACCTTCTCCCAGAGAACAGCCTTGACACTCGGGAGTGGTGCCTTAAAAACACTGCTCGACCACAGAGACACCAGGCCCACGTTCACCTTTATCTGACCTCTCCTGCAGGCAGTCCAGCGCAAAGCATGGCGGGCAACCCTATGCAGCCAAACTTTCTTCGAGATAGCCACCGCCTTCAATAAGATGGAAATCAAAGCTAGGGGAAGAGAGTTTCCCCTCTCTTCGGGCCAGGAGCAGCTGTTCCTAAATCAAACATCTGAGCTTAGATTCCTATGCTCGGAGAGTACGCCTGCATGCCAGCCCAAGAAAAAGCTGCCGGTTGTCCTCTGGCAGGCGTGCTGGAAGGTTACGGTCAGCTCCTACCTTGGGAGGCCTTGACGTCCCGCAGGGCAGGGAAGGTTCTGAAGGCCCGTTTCCCCACGGGTACTTTCCAGCGAACGCCTTGCTGGAGCAGTGTGGTAGAAGAGGTGCAGACGCAACGCACTAGCCTGGACATGGCTGATCGCTTCGTGCTCTGCTGTTCAGCGCTGTCAACCCGCTGGCTCCTGGATATAATCACACACACACACACACACACACGCACACACACACAAACACACGTCACACGTCAGAATACTTAGGACAGTAATCCACACACACACACACACACACAAATGGGTATATGCATTCTCAACACACAGTCACTCACTCTCTCCAACAGACAGTCGCTGGGACCTAGTGACAGCCAAGTGACATTTCAGCTCTGCAGGACAGGACACATATACTGGCCCCAGTGTTGATTACACACTACGAAATGTTCCGCGAGATCTTGGAATATGACGGCGCTGGGAAGTCCGTGCCAAGACAGCCCCCTGTGCACCGGGTGGCAGAAGGGGGGGGGGAAGAACAAAGAGAGAGATCATTTTAAAAGTTGTGGATTCATTAGACCTAGACAAGGCTGGAAATAGCCACAGTATTGCTCTCACACACACACACACACACACACACACACACACACACACACACACACACACACACACACACACACACACACACACACACACACACACACACACACACACACACACACACACACACACACACACACACACGCAGTGTTTCACAATTTTTGGCATACACTCACTCATTCGTGATTTCTTTCATCCATACATACTTACAATTTTTGGTGAGCGTGCTCCTTTGTTACGTTATTAATTCTCGTTACTCAAGTTTCATAACTTCACACATTTATAGCGGTCAGTCAGACTAGCCCGACCAAAACGTTTTGCGTGAAAGCTTAACTTTTCCTGCTCCTTTCCTAAGTGTTAAATCCAGATCACCTGGCACATATCAAGCCTGCCCTCTTGTTTGCCTGTCAGGGCGACCTTCAGCAGTCGGCGTCAATATCGCAGCGTTATTTGACTATCAAGAGTGACACGTGATTTAACCTTTTCGTGATTTTAAGCAGTGACGAAAAATGTATACAAGTAATTTTGCTGTTCATTGCTTTTTGAATTTATTTTTCGTTAAAAATGCATAACTCGTGAATTGGCTTGTGGCTCATCACATCAGACATGAGAGGAGAAAAACTGAAAATGAAAATCTGAAACGTAAATGTCACATGAACTAGAAATATATTCAGAGCTCAATGGGAAATTGTAGGTCAAATGTGGGTGGTATTTATTTTTCCTAGACACAAGGTGGCGCCAGAGAGTCATGATGCATTCAAAACTATTACAAACTCGAATTTCGCCCTTATATTTTTGACAGTAGGAATTACATGAAGTTAGGTGCGCTGGACGCCCTTTAGGTTATGCTTATGACTGAATGTGGTCTGGAAATTCTGCGGTGGATAACAGCAAATTTAAATCTTATATCTAATATGAGTTACTCAGACCAATTAGTTGACTAAAACTAAGCCGAAATATATACATACATTCCAATCGGCAGTAATTAGACAGCAAAAATATTGATTGTAATCTGATACCGACAAAGTCAAATATTGCACTATAATGTGGACAATTTTAAGATTGCTCATTGCATATCTGGAATAAGTATTATTATAAAGCCTATCAAAAAATAGAGGATTATAGAGCATACAGCTTTGAACGCAGCATAATTTCTTATAAACTACGACCAACATGTTGATGGGCGGCTATAGCGGCACCCTTCGTTTTACAGTCCTCGTAGAATGTGAAGCGAGGCTTGCTTTTTAAAATAACAATTTTATTATCATAATAAAATGCTTTATGTGCTATCCAAAGTACCGTTATAAAAAAAAAGTTTTCTTTGCAGTTGTTGTATGTGCTGGGCGTGTAATCTCTCCTGGGCGTGTTGTCATCGTCAGACCAGGAAATGATTTTGGTTGGCCATCGACTTTTTCACCCCACATGTATTTTTGTAAACAGTTGCCACGCTTTTACCGTCGCCTTTTACGCGAATCGTATCCACTGTGGATTAAAGTGTCATACAACAATACTATTATACTATTTTCTATTATACTGTTTTCAATTAAACACATCTGCTGGTGAGTGTAATTTTACTGTGCTTGTCCAGATATGTATCTTGCAAATTTAGCTTCAACGTTATAAGGACAAACTACAACAAATAGCTGTAATTTAAGAGACCTCTAAATAAAGTGTTACACCTTTATTTACCAAAGCAATGCTTTCTTTCTCTCTTTGTGTCGTTAGTGAACTCTGACGAGTGATGAGGAATGGCTCTCCGAGTTTTAGCCCAGGATTCAGAAGATCGTGGGAGTCAAAGATGCAGAATGGGCTTAGGCTTGATGTCAGCTCATGGACTGAATTTGGGCTCTCCTCTGCTCGTTTCCACTGCAAGAGGAACCTGCCTGTGCACCGCTTGGCCCAGGAGTGACCTGGTCGAAGGCTTCATTCAGGTCGATCTGAAATGTGTCTCTCCAAGTCTGATAGCTCAACCATCTCTTGAGCGTTCCCTCGACCCCAGTCAGCTTACACCTCTAACCTGCTCCAAACTGAGACACCTTAAGGTCACTGTTGTTGTCCAGAGTGTAGACTTCAGGAAAAACACGCCTCTACACATCATCAATGAACTTGTGAAGGACATGATGAAAGGTGTGTACGTGCGAAAGAAGCACGTCATCAACGTTGAGGATTGGGATGTAGAAATGAAATACGTTGTCGTTGAGGACGTCAGTCTGGATTGTGCTGATGCTGGACTGGTCACAGCCAAGACCAGAGTGGAGCTTGTGGGCACCCAGACACTAAGACACTTCAAAAGACAGCTGCAAGATCAGCCCATGGATCCCCTGGGTGGGCTGGACGAGGTCAGTGGCATTAGACCACAAAAAATGTGTATTGAGCAGATAGGTGAGACACATTTTAGATGGAGCTTAAATGCGAAAGGCTTCTGCAAAGAAATGTGTCATGACTTCCTGAACTTATGTGGCTTTTGAAGCTACTTGTTCACAACACCATCATTTCCCTTTCTCCACTATGAATATATATTGTATAATATAATATTGCTGAACTTCAAAACATAATCAACATTGAGTAGTATGCAGAAGTAAAGATACTTTTGTCTGTAACAGTTTGTCTATAACACTCGTCTCTGTTGTCCTTGGCACCTTGCTGTAGGTTTGTGCTTCCCTGCGAGAGATGCTGGAGCTGCCACTGCTCTACCCAGGTACCCTGCGCTCCCTGGGCGTGTCCTGCCCCAGAGGACTGCTCCTGGCCGGGCCTCCTGGTGTGGGGAAGACCCAGCTGGTGCGCAGAGTGGTGGGAGAGGTGGGGGCCAGCCTAGTGGTGGTCAGGGGACCAGAGGTAAGGATTATTGAGATTAAACATTCACTCATCACTTCGTACATTACCGTAATATGTAACATCAGGTTTCTTTTCATGTCCACCAGAATTAGCTTTTTTGGGATTTTTGGTCGCTCGGGGAGCAGTGAGGGGTTGCTCAAGGGCACTTCAGCCATTCGTACTGGTCAGGGTTGCTGGTTCGAACCCCGACCAGTACGAACGGCTGAAGTGCCCTTGAGCAAGGCACCTAACCCCTCACTGCTCCCCGAGCACCACTGTTGGCAGCTCACTGCCTCGGGATTAGTGTGTGCTTCACCTCACTGTGTGCCTCACCATCACTGTGTGCTGAGTGTATTCCACTTATTCAGGATTGGGTTAAATGCAGAGACCAAATTTCCCTCACGGGATCAAAAGAGTAAAAAGAGTAAAGAATCATTTGACAGGAGCGAGCCAACCCTTTGAAGAGTGTGAAAATGGCCGATCAAACGTGAACCACGTAACGCCCCGTCTCTGCAGGTGGTTGGGGCGCGGCCCGGCGAGAGCGAGGAGGCGCTGCGGGCCGTGTTTGCGCGGGCCCGGGCCGAGGCGGACGAGGGCCCGTGCGTCCTGTTCCTGGACGAGCTGGACTCCCTGTGTCCGAGGAGGACGGGCTCGTCGGCACCGGAGAACCGCGTGGTGGCCCAGCTGCTCACCCTGATGGACGGGGTGAGTCAGTCGGACCGCTTCGTCATCATCGGCGCCACCAACCAGCCAGACGGCCTGGACCCCGCCCTGCGGCGGCCCGGGAGGTTCGATCGAGAGGTGTGTGACACTGAAGATCCCGACCTGTAATAATGTTAAACAACAACAACCACAACAACATAGGTTTGAAGAACTATGCCGTAACAATGGTCACCCTGCTCTGACAACAGGTGATCATAGGCGCGCCCACCCTGCAGCAGAGGAAGGCCATCCTGGGGGTGCTGTGTGACAGGATGCCTGTGTCCCCCGGCGTGGACATGGCGGAGCTCGCGCAAAGCACCGTCGGGTACGTGGGGGCGGACCTCGGCGCGCTGTGCAGAGAGGCGGCCATGTGCGCCATCCGACGCGACGCGCAGGTAGGCAATGGAAAACACGCTGAGGGCGCGACCCTATGAACCCCTCGTTTGTTTGAGGTTTGTGGGGGGGGGGGGGGGGGGGGGGGGGCAGGTTTCAAAAAGCACAGATTGTCTTGTGATTATTTTGTTTTTTTGTTTGTGGTTTTGCAGAGAATGGGCGGGCAGGAAATAGATATGAGCCACTTTCAAGAAGCACTGAAGGTCGTGCTTCCTTCCTGCCTGAGGAGCAGCCTGGGCCGGACGGACCTGTCTCCGGTCTCCTGGGAGCAGATAGGAGGCCTGCCAGACGTCAAACTCAAACTCACGCAGGTTACTCGCGTTATTCAGGTTGATCACGTTTCGGTCCAGATGATTTCACTTCTTGTTAAAAAAAAAAAAACCCATTGTTTTTAACTTGTGTTTTGCTCATCAAGAGCATTGAGTGGCCAATGAAGCACCCCGACGCCTTCATTCGCCTGGGCCTGAGTCGTCCGCGAGGTGTGCTGCTCTACGGACCCCCGGGCTGTGCCAAGACCACCCTGGTTCGGGCTGCGGCTACCGCCTCCAATTGCTCCTTCCTGTCTGTCAGCGGGGCCGACCTCTACTCCCCATATGTGGGTGACTCCGAGAGGGCTCTCGCTCAGGTATCTGTCAAGTCTCCTCAACACATCGCTCCACTCTCTGCATGCGGCCTGCAATTCCCTGTCGGTTGTTCACCTGTGTGTGTATGTGTACATAGCTGTTTCAGCAGGCGCGGGCCTGCACTCCTTGCATCCTGTTCCTTGATGAGATCGACACTGTGATTGGCTCACGGTCCGGAAGTCAGAACAGCGTGCAGACGCGCCTGCTCTCCGTGCTCCTGAATGAGTTGGACGGTGTGGGCTTTAAGACCCTGGAGAGACGAGGGACAGGGAGGGTTTTGCAGGCAGAGGGGGTGGAGGTGAATCCTGCAAATCAACAGGTCAGACAATGAAAAGATGTTTTTAGAAAGTTTTGTTTTTTGCAGATGATGGTGTTCATTTAATCTTATTTATTTTTTAATTTTTTTAACAGCAGTTGGATTACGAAGAGGTCTGCAACAAAGATGTGATGATCATAGCAGCTACTAACCGCCCGGAGGCCCTGGACAGCGCCCTCCTCAGGCCTGGAAGACTAGACCAGATCATATATGTCCCCCCACCTGACCAAGAGGTGAGTTACCCCTCAGCAATTTCTGTTCTCTGCCAATCCAATATGATTTCCAAAATACTACCCCGCTGGTTTTAGCGAAGCTCTCTTTCACGTTCCCATATTGCCTGTAGACATGTGTTGTTATGAATAGTACTGTATAACAATGAGAGAGAGTGTGTGTGTGTGTGTGTGTGTGTGTGTGTGCATGCGTGTGTGCGTGCGTGTGTAGGCTCGCCTCGCCATCCTGAGGGTGTGCACTGGAACAATGCCCATCGATGAGGATGTGTGTTTGGAGGAGCTGGCTGCCAAAACAAAACTTTACTCCGGAGCCGACCTGGAAAAACTATGCAAAGAGGTATGTTGTTTTGTCCCAAGACTGCGGCACCGTTGTCGTGTTGTGTGTATTTTTTATTGTGTTTCCACAGTTACAACTACAAATATTTTATTTTCTTTTCTTCTTGAAATTTGATAAAAAAAATTAAAAAATAAACATTTTAAAGAAAACATTACATTACATTAATTCAACAGTACATTACTTTAATTCATGATTCCTTTGTCCCGTAGGCCGCTCTGTTGACTCTGCAGGTCGAGGGCATGGACGCAAGTACTATTAAACAAACAAACTTCTTGAAGTCCCTTGGCAACATGGGCCCCTCCCTCACGGCCCAACAGATTCAAGCATATCAGACACCGCTCTTGTGACCAACCGCGGCTTCCAGTTGATTTGATGTACTTCCTTGTTGGAATAAAGTCAACAAAATGTGTCCCGTCTCCTGTTTGTCCTGCCATCTTAAACATGTGTTTTCATGGAGAGACTTGTCATACGGAATTCAACACTGACCAACCACCGCGTGGAGCTCTCCGGCCACCATTATGTCTACAACACTGAAATTGTTATAATGTTAATCAGATAGAATGGGTCACATTTATCAAACAGGAACAGGAGAGGGCAGCATCAACCCGTGAGAAAAGCTGAGCACGAGCCAAGTTCAATCACTTTTGGTATCAGCCTACGCCATTGAAATACCAGACAGGAAGTTGTGTGTGTGAGTGTGTGTGTGTGTGTGGACGTGCCTAATCGCTCGTAGCAGACTACAGATAAGTGAGCCCCATCAGAAGCATCAAGACAACCTCCGCTGCAGTAACAGGTGAGCCCTGACTCAAGACCTGTCATGACCTGTACATGGATGCTGAAATTACATCACATTGTATCCTAGCAATGGACAACATAGTACTATAATGTAATGTATTATTTTTTAGGTTTTGAAGACAACATAAACAAAAAATGTCTGGATTATTCAAATTGATGAAGAAGAGGAAGGAGGTTTGTTGCTTGTTTTTAGTCGCGCTGCTTGGTATGGATTACATGGCATTTGTCATTTGTCAAAACTGATGCTCATCGTCTGTTGCTGTTGTAGCTGATTCCTCTGGCTGCCATCATGGGGTTTGTTGGCATCGGAGCCCCATCTACTGCCATATACTTCCTTCTCACCAAACCTGATGTCATGTGAGCTCTTTGTGTGCTTCTAAGGCAGCGTTTTCATTTAGTAAATTCGAATTATTCGCAATAATGAAAATTATAAATTTTATTATGTACTTGATCAGTACATCCACAGTCTTGACTTCTTTTGGATAATATAGATTTTTTTTTGCTCTTTGTTTATGAAGTATAAACAAGTCAGGCAACCCAGAACCTTGGGAGAGGTTGGATCCATCAAAACCACAAAAGGTACTGATGACGACAGTCATTTTACATTAATTTAAATTAATTTTAAACCCGTCAATGTACCCTGCCTATTCATTATCACATTAAAAAAAACAAGCCACAAGTCCATCAGAAATGTGCTGAGTCACCCGGACAGATGTCTGTAGTGATCATTAGATATCATTAGTTATCACTCAGCCAATAATGACGTCAGTTTGTTTATGAAGTCTGTGGTGCATCTGCCATAGGACTGCTCCTTTTATTAAACGTTTACCTGTTGAAGAATGTCGCACTACTACACTTGTGAACGTGACCTTGACCTTGTTCCTATGTGCAGCTGATCACCATTAACCAGCAATGGAAGCCCATTGAAGAGCTAGAGCATGTCAAGAGCCTCACCAAGTAGAGCCTCACATTTCCTGTAAATCTGTAATATAAATGTCATTCAATTCAATAAAAGTATTGTCCAAAACAAAAATGATTTTCTTTTCTGTGACAGGGAATACAGAAACTGTTTGGCATGAATGTGTTAAGTTTATGTATTATTTCTGTTAAGAGTGACATCACCGGTCAAATCTCTAGGACACTGCTTCTGCTTCTGCTTCTATGAAATGGATTTGGCGCATAATATTCCATATTGTGTGTAACGTTAGTATTTTGTTGTGTTACTATACGATACGATACGATATTTAAATGACATAAAACCCCCAAAAGGCTACCAGCCTATCTAATCTATGATTTCTTCAATGAAGTTGTCTTTAGCTGGGGTTAGCCACTGATCTACAGAGAGTCCATGCTGTCAGCCTTGTCGATTATTGACGGGATCCCAATTTGCTGAGAGCAACTTTTGTCATTACTTCCATCTTGGGATGGCGAGTGCACTCACTTGCCCACCAGGGGCTTGTGGTTGTTCAATTCATCCTCATGGTTACCAATACAAAATCCTCTTACTGGCACAATATCCAAGCTTAGAGTGGAGCAGAACAGTATCTGTGGAATCACGCAAAAGTTATCTTGATAGGTTGAATGCTGGGTGGAGGCAACCTTTTGTCCATTTGTGACTCACGTTAACTGCGTGAGTCCTTCCTCATTCCTGTTTATTCACGTGACAATGCTGTTTATATGAAAGGTGCTGAGGGTTGAAAAGAGCAGACGATTTTAAAATTAAACACAACAACAACACAGCAACATCCCCTCCCTCTCTCCCTACGTTTCCCCAACATTGGGAAGTGTACCTATAATTTATTTTATAAATTATTTTATGATTATAATCATGTTGTAAATTTCAACAAATTACAAAAAAATGCTTCTAAATCAATATAATATAATCATACATAATATAGTCATACATACAGTATATATTCTACATAGCTACCCTGTAATTATAGGCAATGATACGAATTGTGCTTGAAAGTTGAGGAGCTTGATGATAGCCGAGCTTATATATTAACTAAGATGAGACTACATGCAGTAAGCCATACTGGTGTGTAAATACAACATCATGAGTTAACTACACCTGAGACTTCCTTTCTTGCTATTGGTTCAAGGCAAGCAGGAAATGGCAGCCGTTTGGTTTTTAATGTTAAGGGTCATATACAGGTAATGTTATATCTACTCAATGCAAGTGGAGAGGAGTGTCTTTTTCTGCGTGACTGCATGGGCAGTCACGCAGAAAAAGACACTCCAAGGAGGCTGCTATGATTGGTTTCCGTCATCTCATATTACCAGAATAAGGTCATGCATTTCCTGATGTTGAGTTTTTACAATGGGAAGGTGCACAACAGTAAAGTTTTTTTTTGACCGCACGCCAGTGAACTTCAGTAATACTGCTCCCTCTAGTGTTAAGAATAAAGAAATGTCGACCATGACTTTTGTGCCATTCACAATCATTTATTTACGTTAGAGCTCATGGGCACTACAGAGAATTAAAAAAAAAAAAAAATCACGACTGAAAGGCTTTTCCTAGAAGCAAATGTAACTGTACCGTTTAAAGGGGTTAAAAAAACAAAAAACAGGGAATGTGCAAAACAGAAGATTGATTGTGCGAGGAAGCGACCCCCGCAAGGAGGTTGTAAGAGCATGCGACGTAATAACATTAAAAACCTCCTTTCAGAGATGATCCAGCATTGATCAAAGTTGGCCATTATCACAAATGAAAAACCCAGTGCTGTTTGACACCGGTGAACACAAGCGGAAACGAGTCCAATACCCGAAAGAGGCTGGCCTACACTGCCCCGCCCCCCCATGGAAATACTGCAGTAGTACCAACCTGGTCGCATGATGTACCATACAAAGTGCATGACATTAATGTTAAAATCCATACGCGGAGTGACGTGAATCCAGGTTCAAAGTATGCCACACTTTGACTGTCACTCAGAGCTGCCCGTTCTACACTGCCTTGGCCTGTACTTGGGATACAATATGGGTCAGTTCAATATTTTGGCAAAGCTTGCATTAACAAAAGGCTGAAAGTTGTAGCACGTCATTGCCCAACAATGCATATTGCGCCACTAGTCATTGCTGTTGACACTACTCTAAAATAAAAACCTCCCCATTAGCGTTGCACATTAGTGATTATTGCGTAATATGAGACATCACTTGTGAATCATGCTTAGATCACACCTAAAAATAAAAATAAAACGTCCCTCCCTCCCCTCCTCTCCCCAGGCTCAGCTGAACTGTAAGGGCTGATGACATGTCAGTGACATCAGCTGCTGAGAATAAAATGTACCAAGAGTACCATGGGAAAAACGGCTTTCAAAGCCCTCCACAAATGACCGAGGCTTTAAAGCGCCCCCTGTAGCTGCATCTCTGCAAAGCACCGAGCAGAACAATAACACTAACCCCCTGGAAGGCCCCGCCATGCGCTGAATACAAATGTGCATCCGAGGGCTCCACATCCAACTGACTGTGCTTTGGCAGGTGTTGTGTGTAGTTTTCTGGCTACCTTCTGACACCTTGTGACAGCAGTCATGTACCAAAGTCATGGCCTTTTGGCTGCATGATATGTATTGTGTTACGTACTTATGATGTATGAATGTATGACGTGTGTGTGTGTGGGTGTGTCTGTGTGTGTGTCTGTGTGTTCAGGCACTGGAAGAGTGGCAGTGTGTGCATGTGTGGGCCAGTCTCTGTCTGTGCGTCTGCACCTGCACTGTGCACTTGGAGACGCTGTAGGTGTGGAGCATCAGGTGGCGTGCCTTGGCCTGGACGTCCTCCCACTTACTGGCACTGGAGGCCACTGGGAACACATACACACATGCACCATGAGTTCAACACACACACACACACACATATGTGATGAGTTCAAAACACACACACACACACACACACACACATATATGTGATGAGTTCAAAACACACACACACACACACACACACACACACACACACACACACACAATTAATTCAACACACAGTCACACACACACACACACACACACACACACACATACACACACACACACACGATGAGTTCAAAACACACACACACACACACACACACATATGTGATGAGTTCAAAACACACACACATATGTGATGAGTTCAAAACACACACACACACACACACACACACACGTGATGAGTTCAAAACACACACACACACACGTGATGAGTTCAAAACACACAAACACAATTAATTCAACACACAGACACACACGCACACACATACATTTCAGTTCAACATGCACAAAATTAGATTTGATACATTTTCTGTGGATCGACTAATCCTTCCAGCCCTAGATAATTAATTGATTTTATCTTGTGGATAACAAATCCAAGGGATAACATGATCAAGTGAGAACACCCTTGTACAACATGGTCCCAGATGGAAACATGAATCCCCGTGGTATGGTAGTCAGGCGACCGATGCCCCACAACTAAACACATTTTGTCATGTACTTATCATCATGTACTTATTGTCGTAGCACAATGTTAACTCTCATGGTTAACATTTTAATAGATAGACAGATAGATAGATATACTTAATCCCCATAGGGAAATTTTTGTAAATGTAAATGTAGTTACATAAATGGAGTTACATTTACATTTAGGGCATTTAGCAGACGCTTTTATCCAAAGCAACTTACAAAGAGTACATTTGTCAGAAGAAGGTGAAACATTTCATTGCTGCTAATACAGTAAGAAAGTCACCAGAACAAGTTTCAAGCATTTCAATTGCTGGGTTGTATGTAGTTATCGTAATGGATCAACAGTTCGATATTCATTTAGCCATATGTTATGGTATATGTAATCATATGTGTTGGGACTGCCATGGCAGTTAGAATGACCACATTGCTGACAACCACCAACACGTGACATGTGACTGGGACAAAGGCGCTCACTAATAGGCAGGAAAACGGACGGGCTGGCAGAAAAATGCAACTGCCGCATCGGCAAAATTCACATCCTTTGTTTGTGATCAGTATAGAAAAAGTCTTCCTTCCCTACCATAGTAACCCAGCACTCCGCTGCCTCCTCCCAGCAACAGTGGCTTACTGGGCCCGCACTCGAATCAAACACTTAAAAAAAAAAAAAAAAGGGTTCGTATAAACACAGCGATTTGACTGGACTCACGGAGCTGGAGGTGCACCAGGGCGGCGGTCTGGTCCGACGTCAGCGCCCAGACGTTGAGCTCGTCCACAGACTGCACGTCCTCCAGCTTCAGCAGGTCCTGCCTGATGCGCTGCACGTCCAGGTGCCTGGGGGCCGCTGAGACACACACACACACACAGCACAAACAGTGTGGGGGTGGTGCTCTGGGCCACACATCCACAACCCCGGCGGGATCCCATTGCAGACAAACGCCTCCTGCGGTTATTCTCGACTATAGGAGGGGAGAACATCACCCCGGGGTGTTTGCGATGTCATGATAAAAGCTATGAGGTCTCGTCTTGGTGCAAGGTTTCAGTACGCGTTTACCGTCTATCACTACGTATGTATGAGACTGCAAACAATGGCAGGTGTCAAAGTCAGACTGAGGACAATGTTAGGTAAAAGGGAGCAGTTACCTTCCAGTACAATGAGGCCAGTGTCTCGTATGATGCGGATAGTAGTGAAGAGGACCAGGACAGAGAAGATGTAGGTACAGATGGGGTCGGCCAGTTTATACTCCGGCTGTGAGGTGAACAGGACGGACAGAGGAATGCTGAGTCGACGGAGACCAAAGGCTGCCGTGCAGAGCGGCGATTCAACATCCACAACTTATTCTAGCAACAAATTCCTCCCGCTGCTTTGACACACATTTAGCATTACATTTACACACACAAAAAAAGGTCTGATTGTGTCAATCAATCGCAGCCAGTTAAAAAAAAAAAAAAAGGTGACAGCACACAGCCGGTATCCACGGCCGCCGTAACCACGGCAACGAACGGCGGCACCTTGAAGCGGACGATGTAGGCGGCGATCAGCACCCCGACGCTCTGCACCAGGTCCCCCAGCGCGTGGATGAAGGCGGCCCGGACGGCCAGGCTACCGTGGGGCTTGTGCTGGCCCCCGGCCCCCTCCCCGGCCGGGCTGGCCGGGGACGCTGCGGCGCCGTGGGAGTGGCCGTGACCATGGGAGTGGCCGTGGCCGTGGAGGTGCCCGTTCTGGTTCAGCAAGAAGCCCATGCTAGGAGGGGGGGGGGGAAACAAACATCACACACATCACCAAAATATTTTTTTGTGTGTTTTAAAAGCATGCCCCCCCCCCCCCCCCACCACCACCGCTGATGGCCCCAGAAGATAACGTTAACATCAAAAGACGCCTCTGCCGTTGACTGCCATAAAAACCATTTATTAGTTGGTAACTCGGTCACAGTCAGCTCAGTAAAGTCTGTACTTTGGACTGGATTGTCGCCCCCCAAAAATGCTGAGTTTACTCGCAAATATAGCACATGTGGTAACACTGAGTGTGTGTGTGTGTGGGTGGGGATGTGAGCGTGTGTGTGTGTGAATGTGTGTGAGTGAGTGAGTGAGTGAGTGAGTGAGTGAGTGAGTGAGTGAGTGAGTGAGTGAGTGAGTGAGTGAGTGAGTGAGTGAGTGAGTGAGTGTGTGTGTGTGTTTGTGTGAGTGAGTGAGTGAGTGAGTGCGTGCGTGCATGAGTGTGAGTGAGTGTGTGTTTGTGTGAGTGAGTGTGATTGAGTGAGTGTTTGTGCTTTTCTTACATGAGGTTGACAGCCACCCCCACCGCCGCCGTGATGAGCATGACGTCTCCGTCGATGCTGAAGTCGGGCTGCACAGTCCTCTGCACCGCCTCATACAGCAAGACCCCCGTCAGGATGTAGATCAGCAGCACGCTGACGCCCGCAGAAACCACCTCTGCGGTCGCAGGACGACAGCCACAATCAGAGACATCTCCCCACGCGCTTCACAAAACGGGGCCTCGCTCCGAGGTAAGCTAAAGCAATGAGTGGGCCAAGGCTTGGTCCGAAAACAGCAATAGTTTCCTGTCGTTTTTTAAGCGGGTGGGTACAGTTTATGCACAGTATCATAAGAGTCTGGAACATCAATGGGGTATTGCGTTTTTTTGTAATGTCATGATGAAGATCTACCTGCTGATTCTTGGTATTGAAGGCTTAATCAAAGCAATTGAACTTTCTGAATCTGTTGACGTAGACTGCATGCTGCAGGTCACAGCTTGCAGACATGATGAAATGCTTAGCGCTGAGTGTATGATGACAAATACAGGGCAGGGCTTGAAACGACTGACACAGACAAACCATAGTAGGGCCAATCTCTAACGGGTAACCAGCTCAAGCTAGACCTCAAGCTGAGGTTTTACCAGGGTAAAACTAACCTGTCCAACCTGAGCCTGACCAACCCGGCTCATGTTCCCATAGTGGGTGAACAATCCGGAGACCCCTTTTATCACCACACCAAAATCATGCTTTAGGCGCTGCAAAGCATCTGAAATGAGAGATGGCGACCTTGGAGCACTGCTGATCGCACACTCTCTCTCTCTAAAACATGATCCCTCTGCATCCCCGGGGCGGACGTCTTAGGTCGCTCCATCACAAAGCACAGCAGCGAGGGTGGAGACACTGCTGAGGGGGGGGGAGCTGAAATAAGAAGAGGCGTACCCAGACGATGCAGCCCAAACGTGAACCGGGCCGTCGGGGGCCTGGCTGACAGCCACAGGGCCAGCAGGGACACCAGGATGCCAATCAGGTCTGCCAGCATGTGCAGGGCATCGGTCATGATGGCTAAGCTGTTTGCCACGTAACCACCTGGAAATACACACACACACTGTTAACACATACATCCGACATGCCATTTTTTTGTTAAGGGACACAACTACTCTGAATTGGTTCAATGAACTCTCCAAAAATACAATTTGAAGTTCATAAAGCTTTGAATCATGAATGAACAATAATAAGTGTTTATTAACGGTCTAGTCCGACAGGAGTCCACTGGGACACACACACACAAACAATCTAAGACCTGTTGTAAAAGGGAATAAAGAAAAATTGGACATTGCCTCTACTGGTTATCTTTCCAAGCAAGGTTTCATACCCACAAATTCTCCTATCATGAAGAGCAAATACAGCACAGCTGCGATGCCAAGTTTCTTCATCACTCTCCTCCGTTTGATGCTCTCCCTCTTCTTGTTGCAGTTCTCACACGGGTCCATGTTCAACCCCGGACTGCCGAGGCTGGAAGAAGACCCTAAGAGGGAATCATCATCGTCCGCCACCATGGTGTTCACCGACACGCCGTTTGACACAGTGCCCGGCGAGTATTCCGACATGTCTCCCGCGACAACAACCTTTAGTTGGTTGAACTTCGGCGTGTCATCCTCATCCAGATCGTCCGTGAAGTCAAACGGTGCCGTGTCACTCAGATTCCAATCGGTGCGCTCCTTCCTGAAGGCGGAGCGCACCTTGTTCATGAAGTTGGCACCCGACATCTTTATATAAGCAGGGAGGGGGTTTCAGTTGGTCGTCCTGGGCGTCCCTGGTGCCTTGACGGAGGTCATGAGGGTGGGTAATGATTCACATAGCTCTGTGGTGCGGGTGGGCTGCATTCCATTCGATGTCGAAGAAACCTTGAAGAAACAGGATATGCTAATATTTAAGAGGAAAATAACAAAACTGAAAACTCATTTGGGTTTCGATTCCATTGAAATATGCCATTGACATAATACATAAATAAACTGAAAACTCACAGGTGAATGAACTGTTCCAAAGCCACCATAAGTTTAAAAGACTCAATACTGTACATCCAATTCAGTGTCCTCACAAGAAGCCAGTGTTATCTTTGCTTCAATGTAAAACATCCACATTTGTTAGTAGGCTATTTGCAAAAAAAATCGTCGCCCGTCCGACCAGAGACTCCTCACAGGGAATGCCAAGTTGAAAAGTTCCCACTAGCTAACGCTAACATAAAACATATATTTATGAACAGCCAATACAAACAGCAGCGTTAGCGCTTCGATGTTAACAACTGGCTAGTTAACGCGGCTAATAACATGACTTACGGGAACTTGCTTCGTAAACATCGGGTTGTTTAAAGACTATCCTGACTGTTGTCATGTCAGACGCACACAGGAGCCATGTTGGATCGCAGCCGAAACCGGAAATCACTGAAGGGCTGGGCTGTGCTTGCAGTCACGTGGGTGGAGGTCAGCAGTCACATGATGCTTATCCACCGCTAATGTCAATATTTCACAAGGTACGTAAAGATGGATCCTAATTTCTCCAGACGATAAACTCGATATACTACGGCATGGGGGGAGGTTGCTAATTTCGATTTAATTGATTTACAAAGAGAGGGTTTTTAAGGAAGTAGCATAGCGTATGTTTAACATGTTATGCATATGTGGTAGTTAAACTCGTGCAAGCTAATACTTGTTTTATTCTTCATTAACCTTCAACGACTACATTAATTTATTTTTGCTGATATTTTCTACCGTGATGTTATAGGTTGAGATGATGCCAACTGTCCAGTCTGTGTTTCTCAATGCAGGATTACAAAGCGCCAGGGTTGACAAGCATGGAGGAAGAGGCGAAAGAAAACGACAGTCCTCCCTCCCTGGGTGAACCTTCGTGTAACGGTATGCCAGTAGCCTACACATAAACCAGTTTTACAAGCATTTCCACACTTTCGAGTGCTACTGTTTTGAAAAGCCCATATAACTGCACGTACATCATGCATGCCTACAAAACTGCTGATAGTGGTAATAGTGATTGCATAACTACCTACATTTCTAACAGATCTCAAGCTAACATCTCACGATTTACCACCTCCGACTGAACCCGTGGCCATGGAAGAGGTGGTAATAATCAACAAAAAAGCTGTAGATAAACTCACAGAAGGGCTGCTATCCCACTACCTTCCTGATTTACAGAACTCCAAATCAGCACTACAAGAGCTTACGTGAGTGTTTCCCTTGATATCAAAATAAAGTTTTATTTTTGAAGTAATTCATTTAATACATATTTATTCATTTATTACAACAGTATTGTTGTACTATTGAGAATCCACTTAATGCTGTTTTATTTTGTGTTGACCAGACAAAACCAATTGATCCTGCTGGACACATTGGATCAGGAAGTCACCAAGTTCAGAGAATGTAACAGCCTTCTAGACCTCAACTCACTGGTATGCTCTCTCTGTTTATGTACTGTATGTATGTATGTATGTATGTATGTATGTATATATGTATGTATGTATGTATGTATGTATTTATGTATGTATGTATGTATGTATGTATGTATGTATGTATGTTCAGTAAGTTTTTGTTTTTTGGGTTGACCAGTTTACAGAGGCAAAGTTTTATCAAACCAAGCTTGTGACTATACGGAAAGAGATGCTGATGCTCCACGAGAAGACCACCAAACTAAAGGTATGTGTTGAGTCATGTGACCCACCACCGCGACGCCCAGCCATTAGTTAATTCGCAGTGCGTGCCTGCCAATCGCCACGGAACTGCTCGGCACATTCCTTCGCTGAGTGAGCGTGAGGCCCCGTGTGTTGCTTTCACAGAAACGGGCGCTGAAGCTGCAGCAGCAGAAGCAGAAGGAGGCCCTGGAGAAGGAGCAGCAGCGTGAGAAGGAGCTGGAGAGGGAGAGGCAGCTGATCGCAAAACCAGCCAGAAGAACGTAGCCCCGCCGCCGTCGCCACCGGCACAGCGGCCGGTGCATCACCCGCGCGGCTGCCGGCCACGCAGCAAACCAAAGACACGGACTGAATCCCAGAGTGCTGGTTCATCTCACGGTCGGCCGTGCGATGGCACGTAAAAACCACAAGCGTGCTCCCAGCCCACAACAGGCTGTGGTTGAATTTACACAACAGACGTTCCCTTCCAGATAAATCTCTGCAAATCACAAATTTGAAGAGATCATCATTGCAAATCATCTGGGAAATCACTGCAATCAACGTTGTCATATATTTTGGCTGTTTTGTATAAGACAAACTGTTTCCTAAATTTTGTTCGTTGGGGTCGCTATTTGTCAGTGTACTATTGGTGTAAGTCTGTGAGTTTTGTGTCAGGCAGGTCTATCTTGATTCTGAATTACATCCATTTTGGTATAGGTTGATATTTGGTTACAATGTTGTGTAGGGCTGTCTTATACTGTAAATGTATAGCATGTCTTCTAAATGGTTCCGCTCCACTGTTAAGCCCTTAAGCTTTCAATATGTTTGCACCAATTGTATTAAAATCAAAACAAACGTATTAGGGTGTATTACTGGGATATTTATGAAACATGCTTTAGTGCCACGACTCTTTTTCAAGGGTGTTAGTGCCTACCGTAGAAAACCATTTGCTGTATACTTATGTCCTATTCATTTATGTCAAAAAAATAATACATACAATACTTCCAAATGTAGTGATTAATAAATCGTTTCAAGTTTTTGTTTATACCTGTTTTGTTTATTTGTTAGGTTAGAGATTGCTTTTGTGTGTCCGAGGAAAGGGAGAGGGCAAATGTATAAAAATGTATAACACACTTTGTGGGAACTGACACAATATCATCCAGCAGATGTCAGCAGAGTATTGTCAAATTGTGTTGGCCATTGACCACTCTGCAGAGCCAGCTTTTCCTGGTGACCAAATAATGACCGGAAGACGCTGACACTGGCTACCCATAGACCATTGGAAGGTCAGATAAGATATATTCCACACTTTCAGTTTCGCTATTTGACGACACAACTCTGTCCTCCGTCTAATGAGCAGAACCACAGAATGTCTAATGGTTAATGGTAATGGTTATCCATTTTCATGGCATTAACAGTATTCGGTAAGTATGATGATGATCCAGAGATTGGCACAGATTGGTATAGTTTTGGAAGTGTTGAGTGATAAGTTTTGAGTTCACTAATGACTGTCGCTTCCATCACAATTTGACACCACGGTCTGGAAGTATTTGAGTGCACATTAGAGGGGTAATTGACCTGGGCTGATAACTACTGACAAAATTTGGCATCTCATAGTTTGAACGATCATCAATTAGTAATCAGATTATGGCCACAGCCGTTTATTCTTTTTATGCAGACATCAATTATCCAATTACATTTAAAGTTCATAGCATTTAAGCAATGCAGTCCCAGATGTTTTGATGACGCAAGACAAGGTTAAATCTGTATTATTTCAAGGCACACATTTGGCTGTCTCACCACCTACGATTCTCATAAAACTCTATTTTTACCAGCAGGAAACCACTAGTTCCCTTTTGCGCCCCTCTGCCCACTCTACTTTACAACGGAAATAAGAGTGGCACTGTTGCCCAGCGAGGGTGTGGACCCAAATGAAAGCTTAATGAAGTTACCAGCCTTAATGAATATTGTTGGTTATTTTATCAGCAGAAACAACACCTCATATTCTTGCCTGGTTCTCAGTATTCAGGTTTAGTATTGTGCTTCTCCTAACATTTCACTTCATATTTCTCCTATAGACACACAATAGGCCCAAATTGAGTGACGCTGGCCTATTGTTGCCACACTGGATCATGTGGGTTTGTATTATTCCAGACAGAAGTAGGTGAGTGTGTTTTGAGTGAATAGGACCCTTTGACTCCCAGAGGCTGAGGGGGTGGACGGGGTGGAGGGCCAGACAACCTCAGCGAGGCAGCGGTTGCCTTAAGGTTGGGCCTTGCTCCTCTCCGCGGCCTGGCTTTTGGTCTGGACTCGCGTCTGCTTTTAGAATCTTGGCCGTCGACAGGAAGAAAACAATCCCTGGTCGCCAAAACCGCGAGTGAGTCGCTTGCAGCCACTACGGCATATGGTGTCTTAGTGGGCAGTCTCACTGACTTGGTAAACAGTGATTCATTTGGCTGGTGAGTAGGAGGTGAGGACCTATGCCAGACAAGCGGGGTCCAGCCCCTCCTAGGCTCACCCTAACAGGATATGGTCCACTGGCCCATGTTGCTAATCGTTGCGCGATGGTTATAATTCTGCAGGGTTTGTCTTGTTTTGTTTTTTTACCCTTCGTGCGTCTGGCCGTGGTGCTTGTATGCACCGTATGGACCAGCAGTCCTGGAAAACATATCTCTGTGTGGGTGGTGTATAGACCAAACTGGGTTTATATGAGCAAACTTTCCCTTTTGGTTAGCCTATTATATAACTCTTCGTACGCAAGTAGGGATAGGCATGGAAAACACAACAATTAGGTCTTCCTGACTCAACGGATGCAACGAGTGGGTTTGTCAACATAATATTTTCAGTCACAACAACGGACGGGATGTCACGAATCGCTCAGCCGAGTGGCCTTTGCATTGCCATGGAGCGCATCATGCTGGCCAATCAAACATCACAACATTCAAACTCTCAAAGCAAACATTTTATTTCATATAAACACACAATAAACCAAGAAGTTCAATGTGACAATATTTCTTCATGGTTACATACGGATGCAACAAAAATGTTTTGTTTTCACATTCCTTTGGGGTGAGCGCCCACTGTGAGGGAGCAAATATGCTTTCTGAGTCACTATACATAAAGTATATAGGGGTTAAACAAAGACCACCAGCCCTATACTTTCTCCCAAGGTCAAGTTCATGCTTGAGTCTTGGTGAACCACAGGAGGTGGACTACAGTCCCCCCCCCCCCCCAAAAAAAACCGAGCTATTGGGCAAGGCCCTGACACAGTTGGACACCAAATGCACAGCCATGGTGTCTTTTTTCGGGTTAAAAAAACAAGTCCTTCCGAAAAAACAACACATTAGGAACACGGCATTTTAAAGGGTGAACGTTGGGGTTTAATTGCTCCTTCACAAGCTGCAGTAAATCAGTAAATATAGAAGCGAGTGCTTCCTCGCCAGCCAAATGGGCTTTGAAGAGCAGCATAATTGTGGTTCGGAGTTGGGGGGGGGGGGGGGGGGGTGATTTCTAAACAAGTTTCCCCATGTTTTCTTCAGCCTTGTACACCCCCAGTTTGGACTGTAATGAAACGAGAGCGGGATTATAGTAAAACTGAGAATAACAAGGTGTTTTTGCGTGCATGTGTGACGTGATATATATACAGCCCCACATCAACATCGCCATGGGCTAGTGAGCAGAGGTTTATATAACATCTAACAGGTGTCCCAGCACTCCCGCACCGAGTGAGCTGGGTGAGGTGAGGTAGGGAGAGTCTAAACTTGAACGGAGCAGAGGTCTGAGGGAAGGATTTACTGTGTTGTTGACACACTCCGTTTGTGTCTGACCACAGAAGACTGGCTGCTGTTCTTCCTGCAGTGCATCCACCCTGTAGAGGTGAAAGGGAGAGGTAGACAGAGAGAGAGAGAGAGAGAGAGAGAGAGAGAGAGAGAGAGAGAGAGAGAGAAATCTGGAGAGAGAGAGAGAGAGAGAGAGAGAGAGAGAGAGAGAGAGAGAGAGAGAGAGAGAGAGATAGACAGAGAGAGAGAGAGAGATAGAGATAGATAGAGAGAGAGCAAGTATACTTAAAGACACAGACAACCACACACATGCCCTATCCTCACACGCACACAGACAGACACAGACACCCACACATACAAATACACACAACATCGAGTTGAAGACACACACACACACATGCGCACTCCTGCACTCACACAGAAGATCCAGCAGGATCCAGCACATCCTCCTGTTAATTCTGGGTCTGGTGGTGAGTGTGGTTGAGATAACTGCAGCATTGTGAAAACAGTAAACAACACCTATCACCAGCTTTCTACAGGGTTGACTTTAAATTGGACGTCTGCATCCTCCATCGAAGATAAGCTGCCAGTGAGCATCCACACAGCCCTCCATGGGCCATGAGGACAGATTTAGACGCTGTTTACTTGTTTAAGAAAGCATAGGAGGGTAAAGGTGGAGTTGCACTGCATGATAGCAGGTGAAGAGTCATTATCCATGGCTTTGACAGTAAATATAAACGCAGTGTCGTGATGAATGCCCTGCGGGCCACAAATCAAATCCAACACTGTCCGGCTTTATGCTTTGGCATAAATTATGGATTTATGGATTACCATAAAGTAAACTCTATGACGAATTCAATTAACTCTTTTCAGCGCATCACTGTTGAGCTGCGTATTAACTCTCCAAACTTTGAGCAGAAATTGTGTACCATTTTGTATTGTTTTAAATTGTATTGTTTTTTTAAAATTTAGATATTGTTTTAAATTAAATTCTGCTTGGCAAATAAAATTATTACAGAGAAGTCACTCTTAGTTAGAATGATGTATTAATGGGACTTCATTTCAAGTGGTAGTTTGCAGATGCCAATCTCAACAGATAAAGCAGAGAGGCCAGTGGGGGGGCTCATGTACAGTACATTTTGTATATTCTGTACATGTGGCATAACCACTTATCTCCTGCCACCATCCCCAAAGCCACTGGATGTGGCCGGCATGATATGAAGTAGTTGACACTCTTCACTCAATGGCCTGTTCCCCTCACTTGATGGCATTATCACCTACGCCGGAGAATAGTTCGAAGACATGATGGTGCCAAAGAGCACTGCGGAAGGCTGAGCTGAGTTAGGGGTCATAGAGCCCGTATTCTCTGTCAGTGTTCAGTGTTCAACATTTTTGCGACACAGACAGTAAATCTCCATACACTCTCTACCACACACACACAGGCACGCATACACACACGACACACAAATGTTGCGTGTTTGTATGTCTAGCTTCATATGAATCGGACAGCCATGAGGCCTCATATCATTATTATTGTATAATGAGTTCCATGGGTACACGGTACTCTCAGAAAGAAAGCTGGTATAAATGGCAGGCATGGTGTGAACCTGTATTCGTATGCCACTACGTTTGGGCAACAAGCCCATACTACATATTAACATGTTAACATTGCATACTGTTAAATGAAACCATATCCCTGTCTGATCCATTTGAAAGCTTGTCGGCCGTACCCTGTAATATAGGGACTTGTCAGCCCATACAATGTGTTTCACTGGACGTGTCTTGTCTAAACCCATGCATTAGAGGTATTTGTGGTTGGAAGGAGTGGACGGGACAGCGGTGTGAGTGTGAAACTGTTGCCTTGACGCTATAGACACTAGCCGTGGTCATGTGTGTGTTATTCCATGAGTCACTGGGTTGTGAGTTATCCTGGATACAGCGGTGAAGTTTCACAACAGCTGCATTGTTCTTCTCTTGTGAATTCAAGACAAGCTCTTGGGTTTGTTCCCATTTCTACTAGGGAAATATACAAAGTTTTAGGTAACATGTTTATAATAAAATATATGTCTTAACTTCTAGATGCTTTCCATTTGAAGTTATGGATCACAGACAAGAGTATCCATGTAAGAAATTGAATAGTACTGGAATAAACCTTTAAATCTTAAATCGTCTTATTGCTGGTGAATATTACTCCATGTTAACCATGAAAAAACTAAAGCTGAAGGTAAGATCTCCTGAGGTAAAGGCACAGTAGGGAATCAGTATTTCTCCCGCAGTCAGTAGTAACCTACACCAAGAGGAAGTCTGCGCTTATGTTATGTAACACACACATTGGGGAGGGGCAATTCAGTCTTCGACCCAGTTAGACCTACATTTTAACACTATGTACAGACTTTCCAGCTTGGACGCCTGTTCCAGCTGCAGAGAAGTATTTACATAGACGTAGTCACCACACTGCATTAGTTCACTTTTGCAGATAATTTCTTACATATGCTGCATTACGGCAAAGCAACCGTTGTTTGCATTTTATGAACACAATTTTAAAAAGTTAGTTTTCATATCCTTATTAATCCAGACTGTATGCACAACACAATATGACATTGGTCATGTGTTTATAGGGGCATTATGGAGTCCAAAGCCATTTGCTTTAGATAGCTTGGTAAATATACAAACCGTACAGTAAATGTATTAAATTAAATTTGTAGTGTAGTTCATTTTGTAACAGCAGGTCAAGAGACAATATGCTGAGTTTACTACACAGGTCTTGTGATATCACCGCGTTATCAGTCAAAGCAACGGTGGCCTAGTAAGATTGTACTGTTGACTGAGCGCAACTTCTAAGGCTGGTCCGTTGAAAAAAAAAAAAAAAGTGAATCTTGCAAACCTGCTGAATAAAATGCAATTGGTAGGTGGGAAATGCGGAATGGACTCTGGACTTTATTTCAAGGAACACTGTGACCGTTGAAGAGCTAATGCAAAGTCAGGCCGAGGGAGACATTTTGGAGATTGGTCATTTATTAAGTGAGCCACCAAGTGCAAGCATCCTCAGAACTTTTCTGTATAAACGGATGTTAAAAAAAGAAAATAAATATGGTTGTTGCGTAAAAAATAAAAAATGATCATGCCAGCATTTCATGCCTTCAGGTAAATAAGTTATTTTTAGAAAAGTCCTAACAGTCAGCTAAAAATGAGCCTCTAGGTAGAAAAGGTTAAGGCGAAGCAGTTGGCCGTGCTGCAGTCTGACAGGATGCCGTTCTTGGCAGATCACATGACCTGCAAGACAAGACAAAAATAAATCTGTAAGTGCCAAACATAAAAACACAAGGGAAGAGCGCAACACCTCCAAAATAAAACATGCACACCTTTGTTGCTTGCTGGTTCTGGATGTTATTCAGAATGTCTGCGAAGACAAAGTTGTACAGTTGCTCCTTTGATTTTCTGCCATCAAGCTGCACTGTAGAAGAGAATACAAAACAAGGTCAGCATCAACGGGGGACCTGGTTGAGACGTACACATCTAGAAAAGACCTTTGCAGTGGTCAAAAGACAAGCGGACGGCCATTTCAGATCAGAAAGAGGTGGACAGACACGCGCTCTTACCGACGTCAACCTCAGTCTCCTCCATGATGTTCTTGTGTTTGACGTACATGGGCCAGACATGGCCGTCAAACAGGCCGGGGGGGTCGGGCACTGTGTAGTTCCTTGAGCTGAGCAGAGCAGACAAAGACACTTCCGTTAGCCTTCAAAAGCAGACGGACGACACCTAACCCCCCCACACATACTTGGGATACTCACCACCTCCTCTTTTTGCATTCTTCGTATGGAATGGTCATAAAGTAGCGTTGGTTCAAAACGTCGATCAAAGGTCTAGAAGAGAACACAGGACGAGCCGGTCAGACACCCGGGGGGGTGGGGGAGGGGCGCGCAGGGAACCCCGCACACAATCGAGGTTCGACGTGTGACAGTCCTCACCCATAGGTGTAAAGCAAAAAGCCCTCGACGATGAGAATGTGGGTCTCCTCCTCCTTTCGGTCAGACTCCGGGAGTATCTCCACGTCCATGCCGTTGTTGACGCCGTGGGACTTCTCGAACTTCACGGGGTTGTCCAGCCATGCGTAGATGGTGCTCATCATGGCGTCCATGTCCAAAGCAGTAATGACTGCGGTGTGGCGAACCATTGCAGCGGGGAGGGTGGCGAGAGAGGGAAGGGGGAGGGAAACAAGGAACACATGGTGTGAGCTGGGTGGTGAACTGGTCTGATGAAACATGCTGCCAATGGCCAACACAAAAAACCATTCCATAAAGACCCAGGCTTACCATCATACTGCTTAAAGCCATCTTCGCCAACTTCAATCTGATCTTGGGGCTGAAACATACATGGATATGATATACCCAGGTACATTCCACTAGAACTATAATCTACGGTGAACCTTCTGGCAAAGGGGGTTGGCACATTCCAATGGTTTTAATCGTAGGCATTACCATTAGGTCTAGAGTAGGGCAGAATATGACAATTCGTCCAGTATCCATAGACAAGCACTAATACGCATTTGTATTGTACTGGGAAGTATTTGTACATGGAGAAAACTGAACGTGATCCCAAACTCACCTTGAAGAAGTCATCCTGGTGTACAACGCAGCAGTTCGGGAGGTTCTTGATCAATTTGTTCGTGAGGGTGGTTTTCCCCCCGTTGGTAACCCTTTAACAGCAATGGCAAAAACAGTGTTGATACACAGCGAAACGCAACGAAGAACAATGCATTTGGCGACAAGGGTCGGCCCAAAGTCAGTGCGGCCAAAGGCATTGCAGCTCGTCAGCTATACGTTCCTGTTACGATCAAAACACCGATTTGATTCCCACGTCGAAAGGAGAAATGCGCGCAAAACATGCTTTTCAGTGTGGTGTAACAGACGGTTTTCATGCATTTTTTTTGTTTGTTTAAGGGTAAAAGGTTAGATTTGGCAATGTGATGGCCGATCGGCGTGCTCCACGTGGTACGGCCTTCCAGCGATCCCATTCATAGGACTTACCCGCCGATGCCAATAATGATCTTCATACTTGGATGGTGGAAAAAAACGTCGATGAAACAGGACCGATTTTACTCAGTTTGGGACACAGTGACCAGACGGAAGAAAGCTTAAAAAGAGAAGGTTACAGGAAACGTCAACTACTTAATTCCTCCATTGTAGAGTTGGGTGAAAGCTGTGCGATGTCACTCCGCTGCCGTCTTCCACCGAGAGACTCTTTAGGTCAGGCTTCCTTCTACACATATCGGACAGCGGGCCGCCATTGGCTATTTATCCGCATCTGTACTACGTAAACAAATCCAACAGGCCAATCACTGAGCCCGATTTTTGTAGCCAGGCCTCTTTACCCCCCATCCTGGATGTATAATAAGACTTTCACCAACACATTTTTTCACGTACTTAAAAAACCACACATAATTGGTAAAAAATGTTTCTTTGAAGCAGATGTTTATGTTGTCAGCTTACTTCACTCTATCCGTACGATAGAATAGTTACATGTATATGGTATACATATGCATAGTTACATATGCATACATGTGTATGCATATTTACATGAACACACATTTTGATTCTATTGAGTCTATTATTACTTATCCAATTCTATTATTATACATTGAGATAGATACCAGTTCAGAGAAGGAATTTGATATGTTCTATTTCACAGTTATCACTTTTCATACATATCTCTGTGGTGGCACGTTCATCTCAGCAGTGTCAAGGTTTTGGCACCTAGAAAAGATATAACCTTTATCGGTTTCCAAGATAAACAACCCTCCTCACACCTGATGGCTGTCATCCATATGTTATTAGACAGCGACTCATTTGCTTTAAACTGTACAAACCAATGCCATATGGTTTCACTGAGGTTATTCCAAAATATCACATAGACTGCACTTTACCCCTCCCTCAATAACCTCAGCTATGGGGAGGAGGAGGAGGAGGAGGATGAATCTATTTGTGGCTGGAGTCATTGCATCGTTTTTACCATTCAGGAGAAATGTGTTTATCTTACCAAGTCACCTATTTTCAATATTAAAATATATTCTTTTTCCAAGTCATTCCCATTCCCAGCATTGTTGAATCACTTTCCACCTGAATGTCACGTTCCTTTCTGTGTACAGTTGTATCGAAATGTTTCATGAATGCTTGATTAAGCATATCCTGGACGCCGCATTAGGTCATTCATCCATGACTCTGCAGAAAATGTCTTCTCTTTGTCTCATCACAGCGTGATGTGAGAGTATGATTCAACAAGGCCCAGATATGTATAATAAGGCACGAGCCAAGAGGCACACACACACACACACTATAATAAAAACAATACATGAATAATAATAATAATAATAATAATAATAATAATAATAATAATTATTATTATTATTATTATTATTATTCATGTTGTTATTAACAATAATGATAATAATCACTATTAGACTATCATTATTGGTCAATTAAGAAAAATAAACATCCATACAACAAAGGCCTACGACACAATTAATAGTATATTTACTTATTTATCAAGATTTGCAAATTATGCACTGGACACACAAAACCCAACAGTGCCCCTAGCTGTCAACTGTTTAAACGATAAATGTTCCGCATTGTCCCACATCACAGAGAAAAACATTGAAGTAAAATATTTTCCAAAGTTGGTAGTCTCTTTCACACTAGTTAAGAGACCTTCATCAAAGACCTCAGCCAATGACACAGGTCTCTTTTCTGCTTGATTAAATAATGACCAATCACTGACAGACTTGAGTCTCTGCAACATTAATTAAAAAAAACTTTTATGGATGCTCAATGCAGTTTGTCCAACAATCCAACCGAACCAAAAGGCCAAATATAATGGTAAACTGTATTCACAGTCACAGTCAGTGTCACAACAAGCACCAAGAGGCAGCCTATTGTACATTTCCATGTGGTTACAGTATAGGTGCCACTACTGCGTCAGGCAGCCTACTTCATCTGCTGGCCTTTCATTTGCCTCTCATTTGCATCACTGCATTTACCTTGTTGTTCTTCAGAAAACTGATTTATTTATCGCTGGAGTAGCAAATGACACTGCTGTGTGTTTACTCTTTTCAGCCGCCATTTTTATATTTCTGTGCCATTATCGGCATAATTACTAGTTCGTTGAGCCAGACCCGAGTGAACGGCTCATTGTGTGTAGCAGATCAAGTTAGGCAGGCATCTACGATGTGTAGTGTACAAGAGTTAATAGTGTACATTTGCTAATGTGATTTAGTTTATTCTCTTCACTTTTGGGATGAATATTGTAGCTACTGCAATCTACAGGTACAGATTATATATTACCGTTAAAGTCTACTGCATGTTAGTAACACACACATGCACACATACACACACACACAACACACACTATGAATAAATTAGTGAGTGAAAAGTATTTGGTTGGTAACATTTGTTGTCAACGTCTTTATATTTAGTTGATCTAAATGTATTGCATGTGCTTCAAAATTTCCCGTGTGACTTTAAGTGTGGGATTTCTGCACTGTATCACAATACTGACCAATACTTGCCGTAATTTCTAGTATGGCTTTAGTTAAAACAAAATACAAGAAATGCAGTAAAGTTACTGTAATGCCATCCATATATCCATCTAGACCTGTTTCACAGAAAGTCAAACAGCGAATGTATAAAGATTGCTGTCACTTGTAACTACTGCCATCTTCTGGCTGAAAAGTATCTAAAATACAATGTACCAGGTTGTGCCCTGTTGGTAAATACATAGATTATTATGGAGTGAAGTACACTGGAGTAAATAATGTACAATTGAGTCATTAAAAATACCAATAAAATGAGGCAACAGTGACATACATATTTTCTTAAAAATGCACTCTGGGGCTGATGTTATGTTCAATAACGTATCGTGCAACACAATCCAGTATGAATACAGTGATTTAATGGGTTTTCTGATAGGCTTGACTCTCCCTGAGGTATCCTCATCAGTATCCGATGTTCCAGTAGCAGATGCTTGTGATACTTATGAGACTTGCATCACTATCAGTATCAGTACCCCATACCGCACTGTGAATCTGGTGTGACATATCCCCTGCCACAAACAGGTGCTTTCCTACATGCTTTATTTAATCTTGTGCTTCATCTGCAGCTTTGAAGCAGTAAACGCCGTGCTTGTATTGGGGCGGCGGGAATCCAAAGCTTCTCACCCCGGGCTCCGAGGAACCGCAGTTATTTCGGGGCGTTATTATCGGATAGCGGAGGCTGCCGTCAGACAGCCAGCCCGCGTCACAGCGGTCCAGGCCGGCGATCTTCCAGGCGGAGTAGAGCTGACCCACCTTGGCTATCTGGGCCCCGTCGCCTCGACACGCCTCCTGGGCTTCGGTGAGGTTCAGCTTGTCTGGGTGCGTGAGGTAGTACACCTCCCCTGAGGAACCACAAGACGTCGGATCAGACGAGACATACACAGAAGTCCTTTTGTTTGTCCAGCCCGCCATTCATCTTGGTGACCTGATTACTCCTGCTCGGGGCTGAACACATCCTTGAACACATGGGCGGGAATTCAGGGTCTATCTAATCTGGTTGTCTTTGGGATGTGGACAAAAAGGCTGTGGCAGGGATGGACAATAACAACTGCAGTGTGTTGTTCCTACGTGCAGCGTCCTCAGAGACAGGACAGGACGCGCCAACCCACGCAGCCGACCAGGTTGCTGTCCAAACAAGTCTCTCATCCAGTGACCCAACTGTTTATCCTCAAATGTAGTACACTGGAGGCTTCACTTTAAATGCATGCAATGCAAAATTACTCTATGTCTGTCTGCAAAAATATTATCTCTGTCTTATGCTTTGTGATCAGTTAACAGCAATAGAAAGCTACGTTGTGACGGTTTTGGCCAACAGGATCCCCTTTATCTTTTGTTAATATCAGATCTAAATAATATGATGTGACGACCGATGATTACAAAGTGTGTGTACTCTGGAAAAAAACCATGTGTAACCCATTGCTTTTGTGAACATGATTGGTCCCTCCTACCAGTGTGTCTTCCCGCAGGCCTGCTCCATTAAACCAAGCACTTTGCCACCATGAAGCTTCTTACATCAAGTGACTTCATCATCACCAGTATTTAAAAAAAAAAAAAAAAAAAAAAAGCCCCTGGAAGCGACTTGAGCATCTCTGACCATCTCACCGCGGAGGGAGGAGGAGAAGCAATAGACGTCATAGCGGTGCTTGTGGGGGTGCCGTCTGCCGTAGTTACGGACCCCCGGGCCCAGGCTGGGCCCGCCGCAGGGCACCCGGGGCTGGACGATGGGGTACTGGACCGTCCCGTCCGCCAGCCAGCCCGCGTTGCACCAGTTCAGGCCTTCCTTCCAGGACTGGACGAGCTGGTCGAAGGTGGCCAAGGTAGAGTCCTGCTCCTCACACACCTGCTGGGCCCCCCGGAAGTTGAGGTGGTAGCGCCCGCGAGGCGGCTGATAGGGGAACACCACGCCTGGGTGGGAGAGACCATGCAGTCATCACAGGGACATTGGACACATGTTATACAGCCACACCATGGAATCACTGTAATCACTAGAAGTCAGATGTATGTCATAAAAACAGCATGTATAGTAATTATCATCATAAGAAAACAGACTGTTAACCAATTTCAGATTTGGAAAGTGATGATGGTGAATGACTTTGGATGATTGTGTACTGTACCATACTGCTAGTGGCAGAGGGGGTGCTGTTGTGCAAGAAACTCGTAACACCCATAAACTGTGGTGCGACACAAGTATCGCTAGCGTAAAAAACAATGGGTAAAGTATACTAAAGCTGACATACGAATTATTGTGCAACTTGGATTATGTTTTCTTGTTTTGTATTTGTTCTCGTAGTTTTGTGCCCTTCTTTCGGAACGGAGGAGAATGCGTTAACATTGGGATTGTGTAGCCTACACTGCCTTTGAAGGAGAAATAAGAAAATAAACATTGAGGGCCACACAGAACAGGAGATGTATCCGTTATTCAATACAGTCAAGCTAAGGGACAGGGTTTGGTCAGATTAGAGATCCATTGAGTCGTAGAAACAAACACATTGAATTACGCGCGACGCAAACTGCCCCATGTTGAAATGCTCCCTGCAGAGGACATGTACTAGTTGTCCCAGCTCAGTAGTGTGAGTGAAGGTACGGGGGTGGACCCACCTCGCAACTCCACATCAACCACAGCACTACTGTCCTCCAGCCCGTCCACCACCTCACAGCGGTAGCGGCCTGATTCGTTCAGCTGCAGCGCGCTCACCACCAAGGTGGCGTCTCCCGGGAAGTCATGTCTGAGGTGCACCCTGCCCCTGGTGGACAGACGGACAGGTAGGAAAACAGCTCAGACGCGAAGGACACGGAGGTAGACTCGAGTGTTGTGTGAAAGGGGTTTTGGCTCAGAAATTTTTATATAATTTATCTTCAGTTTGAGTGAGCAAGCAGTCCACCAGGGCCATTTGAAGCAGGCAACATGTTGAGCAGATCGCGGCCCTTCATTCCATCAGCAATTAGACTACACAATGACCATCATCGTCAGGCATAGCTGCTTCTCGGCTACTGGCTTGCTACTGTGCAATACTCAATATTCACATCCATTCACTTATATGCATATTCAACTGTTCCCACATAGCCCACATGGCTATGTGCTGACTGTAAACTATTTTACAGTGCAAAGACAATTTTACTATGCAATATTCAATATCCCTATTAATTCACTTATATTCATATTCAACTGTTCACACATAACCCACATGGCTATGTGCTGTAAATAACTGTTAAAAACACATTCATTTCGTCTATACGGGATGTAAATAGTATACAATTCTGCACTCAAGTGACTCGTACCCCCCCCCCAACAGAGAACATAAAACACGCCGACGATCATTAACAGCAACAACCAATAACCTGAAGTCCCCGAAGCTCCGGCTGCGCGCCCCGATAGCCACCAGCACGTCCTCCTCCTTGCGACCCCCGGTAGTGGGTAGCCAGGACCACTTCACTCGGACCCGCCGCGATGTGCTGAGCGCGGGGTCGTACCAGTACTTGCACGGCAGCGTGGCGTTTCCTCCGCGCACTGGAAGCACGGCCTGCTGATCGGTGTCCACGTACAGCTTCACGCCACCGATGTGGACTGTTGGGAGTTAAAGAGGCAAAATGTGCGCCATCTCGTTATAAACGGCGTGAAAGCACGGCCTGTGTTATTTGATGTTGAATAATGAGTGGACATTAAAGATGTATCTTGATGAATGCCTCTGGTAATGTCGTTTTCGGGGGCTGGGTATGACTCGAAAGAGTGGTGAAAGTTCAACACACATGAGTTTATTCAGAGATGTAAGGTAAACGGACATGCACCCTGGAGGTGGTTTATGAGGCATCTCCCAGGCCCAGGTTAATCTTCAGTCTTCATAAAGGTAGAGTCGGTTTTGGGTCTAATTTATCTCAAAACCATAAACCGTAGGTGTCTTGATATTAAGAAGCAGAAACAAGTTAGAACTGGTGTCAGCACTACAAATGTGGCCCACTTAGGTGATATACTGTTTAGCTTCAATATCGTGTGGTTTAATGAGGTAATGGAGGACATTAATCAATCTACCAGTTGTCATTTGGAAATTTATGTTTGCAAACATGCATTTGGCAAGTGACTTCGGGCGTGAGTGCATACGTTCTCCATTGTCATTTCCATTGATGAAGTCTTGGTAGAAGAAGTCGTGCGGATCACTGGGACCAGATTCACCCAAGCACGGGAGAAGTAGATGCCCGAGGATCAGCTGGAGACCAGCGTAATGCCCATGCATTCTGAAGGCTGGGGAATAACTCTCAAAAGTGTTTCCTTTGGGTGCACTTGCACAATCCTTGGCTCTGTGGTGAGACATTGGCTTGTGTGTCACAATAAGAAACATGGAACGATGGAGACGATCGTCGACTTTGGTTATTACGTTTATTTGTGAAACGTGACTCAATTAACGTGCATCGTGTAGTACCAACAAAGTATCAGTAGATGGCAGCATTACATTACTGTAGCCTATATTGCAAATACATATAGGTGGATGTTTCAAGCGTCCTCATATTGATTAATTTTTCAGATTAAAAAATTGAATAATAAGAAAATATTTATCATTTTGATTAACTTTCGTCAACGGTAGGAAATGCTGAATAGCTTCCCTATTATGTTTTCGGATTACAGGTTCACCTCTATCTGATTTAAGATCCTGTTTCAGGTTGGTGCCTTTCACTGTAGTGATATGCTTGGCATATTTAAATGTTTACAAGATAGGAGTGGTTCAGGAAAGCATTGCTTGATCTAAACAACATAAAAAAAAGATACGCAATACAATTCATGTAGTATGAAGGTTATTTTAAATAAAATGTGCTAAAATCAACGACATTACAGTAGGTCCTCTATGTAACCCTAATTCTGACGCACACAACAAAAATAACAAATGTTTTTCTTACCGCTATCAGTTTTTGAAATCGGAGAAGGGAAATGGGTGAACGCAAAAAAAAAAAAAAAGATGCAGATGACGAACTCAAGGAGATGCAGTCTACACGCCACAAATCAGCAGAACAAACTGGCAAGACGAGTGTCCCGTAAGTCAAGATGACTGGAACCCTCCCATTCTGCCGGGCTGGATCACGCACTTATCTGTCTCGGTGAGGTAAATATAGGGGGGAAGCACACGTTTAATCAATTACGTAAAATCGTTAAAAGGTCTATAGGACATGAACTGTAAACTGCACGTTAAAAATAGAGTAAAAATGAACTGGGTTAATCATGTCAAGTCAGTTTTATGATGTATAGCCCTAAATCACGGTTACAATATCAAAGGGTTTGCAGTCTATATACTGTATTTACGACACCCCCTAACCCCAGCCCTCAGCAAGGCACTTACACCTAACCTGCGTTTTTATTTGTTCTCTGCTATGCCTACTTGTTGTTTGAGCTCCGTTGGACAATAAATTCAAGTCGTTTGTTTAAATTTAGGTCCACAAGTAGTTACTAATAAAGAAAAACTTGATCCAACCACATTTTCAGACCACTAGAATGAGCTCATGGCATATTTCCAAGCATGATGCCAACAAATTATAGTTACATTGTCAACAGTTCACAATATTTAAATCCAACCCCACCAACAAATTTTGACCAGCTGTTGATGAATAAATAGTGTGTGTGTGTGTGTGTGTGTGTGTGTGTGTGTGTGTATGCGGTCCACCTGAGTGCGTGAACGTGTGTGGGGAGGCTTGGAGGGCTCATCTCTAAACCTCCAAAGCAGCCATTGATGATGAATTACACATATAGTTATATTTCAATCCACGACTTGTGGAAAAACGCGCAAGCACACATACAGCTATATATCACGCAGACAAACACAGACATAAAAGCCATAGCCAAGGGCCCAAATACCAGCACTGGGCTCATAGCAAGGAGGTGAGACGACTAACAGGGCGTCATAACTCTTAACGGCAGGAAGCGGCCCGGTAGTCCTGCATGGAGAATGCAGACGTCAGTAGAGCTGCGAGCGGTGTTCTTCCTGCTCTCCGTGGGGGGGACACAGAGTACACGGGAGAGGGGCCGAGTCAAACCTCAGTCATTGAGATTTGATGGTGCCCACTGGGCAGTGTGGTACCCTGGGCCGGGGGACTGTTAAAGAAAGAGGGCGTTCAGGGTTCGCAAAAGGTTCCCCTTTGAAAAGTCTGCATGTAACCCCCCCCCTTTGCCTGCTTTTAGAGGGCCTCCAGGGAGTTGTGACCCACACCCCTTCCCACTAATAAACCCTTGGGGTCACATCATTAAACACTCTCTTCCCGTTGGGGGATAGGACCTCATTAGTTGGAAAGCACTCATTAATTGGGTGGGGATGCATTGAGTTGTGACACCTGGTACACTTTGTCAGGATCAGAAGTGAATAGAAGAGGTCAGGGTTCTTAGTTAATATGTTTTATTGTTGAGAAAAAACAAACGTCAAAACGTTTTCTACATAATTAACTTGACATTTTCTACATTTCAAATCGTTATTGAGTAACTCTCCACAAGCTAATCAAACGTTGGCAGCATTAAGTTATATCCTAAATTGTATAAAAGTGCAAAACAGTTTAACATCATGGAGATTTGTGTTTTTCAGTCACATGCCATCGTCTTGATCATTTACGGCCCTCTCCATCCACACATACAGACAGACACACAGACATCCCATAATGCATGTTGCTGCACAGAGCTTGCCCCAACTGTAGTTGGTGTCCTAGCAGCTCTGCATTTACCGGACTTAGGTGTGATTGATGATGAACACACCTGGCAGAAACGTACCCAACAGTGACACACGAAGAGCATCTCACACACGGTTCTTCATTTAATCACACACGTCTAAGCACATAACAATCATATACACATGTGCAAGAAAAGCAAATACCACTACTAAACGGAGGAAGCATCACAATTAAATGTCAACTGAAAACGGCAACGCCCTTCGAACACCGCACCGAATAAAATCTATGGTCCTGACAACCGATGACAGATGACAGTGGGAAGACACCGGCTCTCTCCAGAGCTGTAGAATGCGGTGGCTCTGGGAGGTTGAGGTGAAAACAACATGTCTGGCCTCACTTTGAACTGGGGAAGTACAGCAGGGCGGGGATCTGAGAGAGAGAGAGAGGGAGAGAGGGAGAGAGGGAGATAGAGAGAGAGGGAGAGCGAGCGAGACAGAGACAGAGATAGAGATAGAGATAGAGAGACAGAGAGAGAGAGAGATAGAGAGAGAGAGTGTCTGGTCCCGCTAGTCCTCGCAGCCCAGCAGCTCCATGCGCAGGGTGATGCGTTCGTGCCACTCCCAGGGCACTACCCGCACGTAGCGGGCGTAGAACGCCGGCTCAAACACGTTCTTCTTGTGGCTGTTGTTGTCCACGTTACCCTGGAAGATCTGCGCGGGACAACATTTTTGGGAAACGGGTCAGACGCGGTCGGCAAGCTGCGGTTTGCTTTATGCAAATGGTAGTGTGAAATACTGCTGAAGTAGTGCGCTGCTTCAGTCACTCGATACAGGATATTCTTTAGAAGAGACCCAATGTTTGTGATGCGGCGCTGAAAAGAAGCCATAAATCTTGGAGCGCTAAGGCGGCAAGCTGATAGCGTTCCACCTGAACTACCCAACCTAGTGATCCGGTGTTCCCTGAAAGCCTCCCGGCAATGTCATTACATTTACTACCTGTCAGCTCTCCTCTTTATCTCCTCGCTCTATAAAAAAAAGGATTCTATTTTTCCATCTCCCCAAAGTGAAGGTGATGCCATAATAAGGGCCCACTTACGTTCATAACCTCTGGCAACCGAGACGAGATGAAGGCTGAGACCTGACGTAGAACATGACTTGACAAATTCCCTTTCACAGTCACGGGTACAAACACTCTGCACTCATGCTGCTCTCAGAACCGGTTCTGGAAGAAGCCAGTCTAAACGCTGGCTCCGTGGGCCGCTTGAGGCCCGAGTGAAAGATCAAGACGTTGACAACACTGGGCAGCATCATTTTGGCAATTTTGACAACATCTTTAACTAATATAACGTTATTCATGCTGCTTTGATGCCCCCCTCGGCTCCATTAATGAGAGACTTCATTTGGGACCGTGAGATATCTGACCTTGTCGTTGAAGGCGTTCTGCTGTTTCACCATGCTCCACGTCTGTCCATCGACACTGTAGGCCACTTTAAACATGGACACGAACTGCATCACACCAAAGTCCTTGGCCCCCTGGGTGATGATGCCCGTGATCCTCTTGGTTTTCTCCAGGTCCACCTGTAGGAGCACAGGAGCACCAACGATACGAGACGTCACACGCTGCACCACCTGCACCCACCTGGGCTGATAAACTGGTTTCTGCATCATTGATAAAATATGTCACAACAGGCACATCAACAACAACAAAGGCTTGATGAAACAAGTCCAGTTTCCCTTTTTTCTCTGAGGATCTTCGTTTGTATTCAGGTTTCCTGATCATGCTAAATATAGGCCCACCATAGACTAACCACTAAACTCTACCACAAGACATCACCCTGACCTGGATCCACTCCGATCGGTTGTGTGTGGCAGCGGCCCAAGCGTTCGTCTTCCCTTGCTTGTCCAGTCGGGCAAACTGAGGGTGCCAGGTGAAGCAGTCGATGCCCCAGGTGCGGTGGGCACTGGAGGCGGTCACCTGGCCGTCCGAGACCAGGCGAGACTTCATCCCCATTGGATCTGAGCAACCTGTCGTGTTTGAACGCACTGTGAGTGTGAAAACGAAGAGGGACAGGGAGAGAGAAAGACACGGCAGAGGAGAAGAGCAGAGAAGAGCAGGGGCAGAAATGAAGAAACAAAAAAGAATCACCCAGTGATTGCAACCCAAAGAAGGAAAAAAATGAAAATAGAGAATCAAGAATCCAGCTCATCGTGGAACTTAACTGATATTGTGTTTTGCTTGAAGGGTAGGCAGTTTATTTCAGAAAAGCTTTTGTCATTTTTGTTGAAATTCACTTTACATCCACACAAAAGATACAAAATAATCCAGTGTCTGCAGCCGGCACAGGCCTGTAATACGCCTGTCCAATCATTTCAATCGGCCTGAGTGAAATAATTGGATGGCCCACCTGTCTGTCTGCCATAACCAGAGTCTTCCACAGGGCTAGGCAGACCTAAAGCTAGCGAGGTAGTCACGTGTGGAGTGGAGTGGCTTTGAAGGGATGCCAGAGGGGAGGGGGTGGGCCTTAACATACAGATCTCATGTGAAAATCATCAGTAGTGCAGATCATTCAAACAGGGACCTTTCAAAGCTCATACCCCATAACCAAAGTGACGAACAAAAAGCAAAAGGAGCAAAGCAGAGAAGAAAAGCCGGCATGCGGTTAAACGCATGAAGCAGGGTGGGTTTTGTCCTCATGGGCCTGAGGACAAAACCCACCCCCCGCCCACCGGCTGTCCATTGTCCCCCGGCACTAAAAACCCTGCACCGTGGACCATTTCTTACAGGGCTTGTGTACAAAAATGCGGTGGAGGATTCTGTGACGGGCCAACATCTGTGTAGTAAATACTACGCACTGTTGTTGTGCCTCAGCATGCACACTGGCGCAAAACCGCTGCGTTTATAGTCTTACAGCCGCACATTAAATGCTTACTGTACAGATCCGATATCATCTAAACCCCAGGAAGAGACTCTCAAAGAGAAACCACACAGAAGACCATCATCAACACGCACACACGCGCACACACACACACACACACACACACACACACACACACACACACACGCACGCACACACACACACGCACACACACACACGCACACACACACACGCACACACACACACGCACACACACACTGGAAACATAATAAAAAAAGGGCATTTCCCACAAAGGTAAACGATATCATCTGCATCGAACCTAGGAAAGCACTGAACCTCGGAACCTAGGAATCGCGATGCAGCGCGTTACACGGCGCCCTACAATCTACGCTACAGGCTTGGACTGGACCGTCCGGTGGCTTGCAGCCCCCCCTGGGAATGCACCCACCCCGCCCGCTCACCATTGAGCTCACAGCCCACCAGCTCCATGCGCAGGGTGCAGGCCTTGCGACACACCACTGGGATGACCCTGATGTACTGGGCCACCACGGGGGGATCGAACAGGTTGGTCTTGGTGCTCTCGTTGTCTATGTTCCCCACGAAAACCTGCGGATAGCACACGCGTGACCCGGTGGCGTGAGAAACACAACGCCAACAAACACATCAACACACGCAAGCAAGACCGTCCGGGACTGAGAAGCACGTATTTAAATTTTATTGAGGTGAGTAAGTACATGTGATGTATTTCAAAGGCAGCTATTTGGGCTGAATAGCACAGCGCTGATGTCTGAGGTGAATCAGCACAGACAACCATTTTGGCGGACTGGAGCTGAAATGGTCATTTATCTTGACCACAGCGGGACGCGCTTCGTACCGTGTCCTTCCGCTGGCCGTCCCCTCGGAGGATGGAGTAGGTGGTGCCGTCGAAGCTGGTGGCGATCTTGAAGGCCTTGATGTACTCTGCGGTGCCCATGCGGCTGGCGCCTTGCGTGATGATGCCCGCCAGACGCATCTTCTTCTGCATGTTGATCTGGAGCCGACGAAAGGGCCTCGTTAGTCACTCACTGGAGAGTGATCATGTGGTCAGTGCACTGTTAATACAGTGTTAACATTGCAAGCCTGGCTAATAGCCCAGTGGCCTATTCCATAAAGGTCCCAGGCCTGATCAATGCCTGGGTCCCCGGTGTCTTTGTTCAGCCTGCTTCAGGCCGATTGTCTCACCTCTATCCAGGGGTTCCTGTCGTCGGCAGCAGACGTCCAGGCATTGACTAGGCCCTGGTTGTTGAGGCGGGCCAGCTCTGGGCCCCAGCACTGCAGGCCCAGCACACCGTAGTGGGTGGAGGAGGCCGAGATCTGGGAGTCCAGAATCTCCTCGCCTTCCATTCCCAGCAGTGATGTACAGCCTGAGGGGCAGGGGCCAATCAGCATCATCATTGACATATACTACACTCAGGCTGTGCAATGAAATGGACATGATTCGATGATAGTGACTGCATGTTACAAAGAATGGTCAGTAGCTTTGTACTTCCACACGGGGGCAGTATTAGCAAGGGTGACACAATGACTATTGTACATTTTTTGTTTATTTAATATCTGAAATGATGTACTGGGTTTTAGCCAAAATAGCTTTTATGCATGATTTACATACTTACCATTATGCCATAATACACTGCAATTCGAAACATTTATCAATGTTCCAGTTTGAACATTTTTAGAAGTCTAGTACGACATGAGGCTTAAAATGTTTGATGTTTTCTGTATCGGGTGGACCTACGCAGCTGACACTGCTTCCCAACATATGGTGAGGGGCACTGGCAAGTGTAGTCTCCATCCAGGTCTCTGCACACACCCTTGTTCTTACAGGGCTGGTTAGCACAGTCGTTCACATCTGTAATGAAATCCAAGAGGTTTTCGTTAGCATTTACACATAAGAAGGCGTCATCATCCCAGCAGGCAGTGTAAATGAACACATTTTTAACCAAAAAGTGACAGGCAGAAGAAGAAAACCGTCCTGCAGCTCATTAGATTATTAAGCCTTGAATCGGGTGTGATTCCCCAGATTCACCACATGCTGTGATCACCTATATTCACCACATGTTGTGATTCCCTTGGGCCTATAGTCACCACATCTTGTAATTCCCTTGGGGCCTATATTCACCACATGTTGTGATTCCCTTGGGTCTATAGTCACCACATGTTGTGATTCCCTTGGGCCTATAGTCACCACATGTTGTGATTCCCTTGGGGCCTATAGTCACCACATGTTGTGATTCCCTTGGGCCTATAGTCACCACATGTTGTGATTCCCTTGGGGCCTATAGTCACCACATGTTGTAATTCCCTTGAGCCTATAGTCACCACATATTGTGATTCCCTTGGGCCTATAGTCAGTCACCACATGCTGTGATTCCCTTGGGCCTATACCACATGTTGTAATTCCCTATATTCACCACATGGCGGCCCACTGTCAACAGTGGGGAGCAGTGAAAATGTTCCATAGTGCAAAGGCACATATGAGTCATGTTAAGCCTACAAAAACAGTAAAGTACATACTTTAAACAAGGCCTGCTAAGGCTGTGATTAGGGCATCATTTGTTTCAACGGAGCAGAGCAACAGCGACATAGCTGGGAATCACATTCATTATTAGATTAATCATTTCTCCCATAAACACAGTGGCGGCCAAGTGACCAAGTGAGAGGGAACAAAACGTTCAGATACTCCCCAATAACTTTTGGTGAGTCATCGCCCTGCCTGCGTGTCCATTCAGCAGCGGTGTTTAAATGACAGGATGTTAACCGCGGGCCTGGAGCTAACCATGACACAAGCACACGTGGCCTCTGTGGGGCTCAACCCAATAATACACAGGGCACGGGCACGAAGGGAGCGGTCACTCAGTCACATGGCAGGAAGTACACCAGCTGGAGGGCCGAGTTGGATCTATTTAGGTTTGTTTTGGTTCAACGTGGTCTTGGTCATAAAATGAGCCGGTTTAACAGCTAAACAGTTTGGGATATTTGTCTGTATTCGGAAACGCTACTTTCTGGGTTTTTCTTCTTTAAAAATAATAAGATCAATCCCCTCTTGGATTGTATTGCTCTTTAACTTCCCAGACAAATCCATAATCCAAGGTTCAAGTTAAGAGGATAGCTAGAAAATCCTCAACATTTCACTCATTCTTCAACCCGTTCGGGGGCCAACCCGGGGCTGAGCGAAGCATTAAACGGACCTAAATGCTAAAGCTCTGTGCAGGGGGCCTTCTGCATGCTAACACACTCAGAGTGGCCCTTTGATTCGTTAGCCAAACGGGACGAACACAGCGACCAGCTGAATGAAGGGCTTTCATGGAATTCAGAAGCTGACTAAACATTTCTCACGCTGCTGATCCTGTGGGTCTGTGTGGGATTTCTGTGCGTGTGTGCGTGTGCGTGTGTGTGTGTGTGTGTGTGCGTGTGCGTTACTGTGGAACCTGAGAGGTTTAAACCTCTCGGTCAAATACTATGTGCACATGTCTGTCTTCTGCCATGCTTGTGTGTGTGTGTGTGTGTGTGCAGGCATGTGTTTCTGTGTTAAGCTACGGCGACCTCTGAGATCCTAGGAGATCTGCTGTCTCCCGGAGCCATCGTCAAAGACGGGTCAGGCACGGCGCACACAAACAAAAGCCTTCGGAGAAAGCCATGGACTTGTCCTTTAAGGCCTGCCTCAATCTGTTGGTTCACAGCTCCTAGACCCCGTGTCCCCGTGGCTCCACATGCAGGTGCTGAGACGCGGCCCCGGGGGGGGGGGGACTCACTGATCTGGCAGTGCGCTCCGTCGAAGCCCGGCTGGCATCGGCAGAAGTACTCGCCAAACACGTCCCCTCGCCTGGTGGTGCTCATGACCTCACAGGACCCATCGTTACGACAGGGGTTGGGACTGCATGGCCCTGTGTGGAGGAGGAGGGAAGGAGGGAGGAAGGGAGGAAGGGAGGGAGGGAGGGAGGAGGGGAGGAAGGGAGGGAGGGAGGAAGGGAGGAAGGGAGGGAGGAAGGGAGGGAGGGAGGAAGGGAGGGAGGGAGGGAGGGAGGGAGGGAGGGAGGGAGGGAGGGAGGGAGGGAGGAAGGGAGGGAGGATAACGGAAGGAAGGGAGGAAAAAAGAAAGAGAGAGAGAAACAAAGAAACAATTGAGGCTTCCTGTATGGTAGAACCATGGCTGTGTACCGCCGGAGGCAGCGCGGGCCGGCCGTCTCCGTACCGCTCTCGGTCAGGTTGCAGGTGTCCCCGGCGAAGCCATCGGCGCAGATGCAGATGAAGGGGTCCTCCCCGACGCCCGTCACACACGTGCCCCCGTTGTGGCACAGGTTCACCTCGCAGTAGTCGCCTGGGCAACAAAGCAAAGTGACAGGGCCATGATGGAATACGAACACAAAGTACACTCAAAGCGGTATGTGCTTTGAATGGTGGCGGGGGCCAAAATGCGGGCTCATTGATCCTGAAGGCAGCGGGAGGAGAACTCACAATAACATCCGTTCACAACCGCCCTAGTTTTCGCTTTGTCTTGTTGGCTTTTTTTTTTTTTTGTACACAATGTCACACGTTTTTATGCAACGGTTATTTTTCTGTCCCTGGTGGAATTCATTTACAATGTCTGTCAAAAGCTGTTTGTCTTCTACATGGTGGTTCTGTGCTGGCTCTTAATCCTGCCGTGTAAGCGAACAAACAAACGATGGCTGGCTTTTGATTACCCCATACAGTTCACATGTCACCTTGTCTGTCACACCTCAATGTTGCATTCAAGACCATGTCACCCAGATAGGACCAAACCTTTGTCCTGAGCAGACTAGATTTATCACTTAAAAAGGACATGCTCCTGCATGCACACTAGGCGCCAGAAACAGCCCCGTTGAGAGACACAATGGATCATTACATTATATAACATTATATATTCAAAATATCACAATACAAACATAGAAAAGAATTAATCTCATTACTATTATAATCAAAGGTGATTCACCACACTGAGAATTGAACAGTATGGCTCATAAAGTACAACGTGACTGATAAACGGGAGGGATCCACTGGTGACTCCTAAATGGCGGGTGCTCGCACTTAACCTGCACTAACCTGCACTTGATAAAAGGCCGCGGTCATGTGCCGGATTAAGAGATTGGAGGATTAGCCAGGTTGAGCGAACACGGTGACTGTTCCGGGCGTCACCAGTTATACAAAATGACAGTGATAAAGATCTGAGAGGCCAGAGGTACCCGCACCCCACCTGCTGACGTCATAACAGGTGGGCACCGCGGTGTACGGGCAAGAGTTGAATGATTCACGCTAACAGCAGGACAGCCATAAAAGCACTGATGACATGTTGCTATATGCGTATAACCCAAATAATACAAGCCTACGATACATACTAGATTATATATTGTTATGTTTTATCCTGTATACATGCGCGCACACACACACACACACACACACACACACACACACACACACACACACACACACACACACACACACACACACACACACACACACACACACACACACACACACACACACACACACACACACACACACACACTCTTAAGGCACATCACGTGTCTCACGCCAAGTAAACAACCTGTGTACAACAAAAAATGGCCACCGTGTCTGACACCCTTGACACCATAGGTGCTCCGTCCGGCTCTCCACAAACACCCACATTAGCTGTGAACCAATCCACTGAAACGTCGTGGGTGAGTTCAAAAATAACGTGTTCTTGTGTCATTACGGCAGCCAGACCAAGCAGCCTACTCATTCCATGCACGAAAATTATAAGTTGCCATTCAGCCCAGGGTGGGACTCATAGACACAGACACACTGTGAACAGAGGCTCAAATCATGGCTGTTATTTGCAAAATTCAACCAAGCAACGAAGAAGCCAGGCAGTGAAGATTTGATGGAAAAAAAAACTTTTGGTAAACAAAAAGGTGGCTTTGTTTTCATGAGCCGTAGGGCCTACCATGTTAGATTGCCCGGTTGCACATGAAGGTTTGAGGGCTTATGTTTAATATTGGATCGCAATATTTGACAAAACAAGAAGAACAAAGATGCGCTTGTGAGTTAGCGACTACACACACAGTGTCAACAGGACATATAGGAGCAACATGAAGCATGCCTACAAATACCCTGCCTTCTAGACATCATCATCATCACTTCAGTCGTTTCAATGACGTGTTGGAGATTTAAAAGAAAACACTTACCTTTCACTGAACAATGGGAAAGCAAAACACCAAAAATGGCAAAATAAAACACATTTAAATTCCCCATATATCTCATATTCGTTCTCTGGCGTGTCCTGCAACTTTTCTCCGGCTACTGGACCGCTTGATGCCTCAGATTGACAGGGGAGGTGGGCGGGACATAAGGATTAGGAGACGCGCTACGTCGTGAGTCCTTCAGGAGTCCCGGTTCTGTCGGACGGGAAACCCATTACTGCGTGGCAGTTTGTGTTGTTCGTCACTCAGCTACATATAAAAATGCTTATTTATAGTAACACGAAAGTCCCATGTCTAAAACGCAGCAGACAAGTACAAAAAAAGCTATCCTTCCGATGTGAACAGACTTTGAGAGATTCCTCTGACTTATTTGTTTATATTTATTGACTTTTTGTATTTGACTTATTCCAACTGAAAGTAGGCTATACATGGAAACTATAATAATAATAATAATAATAATAATAATAATAATAATAATAATAATAATAATAATAATGATAATAATAATAATATAGCCTATTGCCTATAGTCATACCTATAGCTAAGTCTGTGGCCTGAAGACTGCATGTCAATCATACCATAACCACTAGATTTGCAGAACTAGATCGACATACTGTACGGCATTGACGAAGGTTGTCTGTCGCCATCAAGCGGCCGTTTATATGTGACAATTCTTTTTGATATTTTCCCCTCACCGATTTGCACAATTCAGTCTCAACAATATTTTCATGACTGTTTGTATATATGGGCCTAAATACTAGACTAAAGGGAAAGGCGTCCAACCTGAACATCGATGAAAAACAGTCGTGGTCTGAGGAAGATAAATAAAATAGCCCTAATAGATAAAGGGTGCTTCACTAGATGCATTTTAGTTCAAGTTCAAGTTCAATTAACTTTATTGTCAAATATGCTTCATGTCAGGCATATAGCACAGATGAAATTACAGTCCTCTCGGACCTACGGTGCAACCCCCCCCCCCCCACACACACACACACACACACACACACACACACAATCAGACAAACTAACAGTGTACACACAAAATACAAAATATAAAAGTGAAAGTGAGTGGTGCGTTCTAGTGCAGTATAGTAGATATTGTAGTAGATATGTAGGCCTAGATATTCTAATGGTTCACTGCTTCACCTCACGTTTCAAGATCAGCCGCTGTCATGATCTCTACCTGTCTAACCAGTTGTTCAACAACAGAAAGAAACGTTACAGTCTCTCCTGTCTGTTATACTGTCTCTCTCTTGTCCCTCCACAATATAATGTTACTTTTTTTAATCAGGATTATTGCCACAGAAATCTCACTTAAGTTGTTATTTTCAAGACAACTACAGAGAGAGAGAGAGAGAGAGAGAGAGAGAGAGAGAGAGAGAGAGAGAGAGAGAGAGAGAGAGAGAGAGAGAGAGAGAGAGAGAGAGAGAGAGAGAGAGAGAGAGAGAGAGAGAGAGAGAGAGAGAGAGAGAGAGAGAGAGAGAGAGAGAGAGAGAGAGAGAGAGAACCCTGAATGTAAAATAAATATGATTGTGCCAAATCGTTTGGCAAGCTGTCCAGTGATGGGGGGTGTGGCCAACTGGGAAGACAGGTGACATCACCGGTCGGTACGAGCCAACGGGAAGAACGCTATGCAAATGAGATTCTTTTAGGAAGTGGAACCCGAGATGTCAGTCCTACAAGCTAGCTCCCGGTCCATAGATCTGAGGACCTTCTGCATGTTAACCAGAGTATAGTCACTAAAAAATACATATGGAAAACCCCGGAGACACGTATATTGTTGGAAAGGGAGCACCGGGGACGTATTTCTAACCGAGGTAAGGAGGATGCGAGCACAACGTTAGCGCTATATGCATTGTTGTCATTGGCACTGGTTTGTACGGGTGATGCCCCGTTAACTTAGCTCTTCGCAGACTACGGCCAGGCGATGGGGATTCAGATTATTTATACATTTGACGAAAGACATCCATTAAACGGCTTCAAAGTGATGGGTGGCAGACGGCTTGTCAACACCGGGCTCGGTTGTACAGTATCACTGTCCGTTGTGGTCCTAGCATCACGGCAAACATAAGTTAGCAGCAGCCGTGTTCATGATAGTAACGGATGTAAACACGCGGATTTCTTACGCTTAGGCCAAAAATACACACCAGACATAACAGTATGAGGTAGACACATTGTGTTTTTGCGATTGTCATTGTGGCCTGGCTCGGTTGGCCAACTATTTGGCGTATGGAGGCGCCTCGTAGCTCCCTACTGTCTTCTGACAAAGAGCTAACGTTGTGAACGCCTATGTTTAGGTCCATTAAACTCTGACCCACTCCGGTTCTGCTCAACTGGGAACGTCAAAGCACAGCCGGGTTGACTGCATTTTCTGTTGACATGTGTTAATTATAGAATTGACTCATCCAATCCCACCCAGACAACTGGGATCGGGCTATACATCCATAGTCTATAGATCCAGGTGATAAATTAAGATCGATTTTAAATTGACGTAGGCCTATCTTTACTACAAACAAATACTACAAAAACAAAAAAACTTTTAGGCAATAGCAATGACACTCTACCTATATAACCCTACCCTACCTATATAATGTATTAATCGCATTAGCATGTCATGACATTATTGTTATGATTATGATGGAGCCCTAAATAATCTGAGAAATATATAACTTAAGCGTGGCCTATTTAGTAATGTGGTGGGCCATGTGAGTGTTTCCTGTTTGGTCTGGGGTTTACAGCAAATATTGTCTCTCTGGAATGGCTAAAGGGGAGAGGTGCTGGTATGTTGATGTATTTCCTTTAAAAGCATTTTGTGGATAACTAGGGTTGGTTTTAGTTCACTGCAGTGAATGAGAAAGTTAAATGCAAACAACACGCATGAGCAATTCCTAACATGAAGATTTAAAACATTTGTTTTGTTTTGTTTTTGTTTTTAGGTTTTACCCAAGTACGGTGACTTCATCTTCTCACAATCAACATCAGGAGGTCGTTTTTTGAAGGCTTTCTACAAAATCGTAAGTTAAATATATATTTGTTTGGTTCCTTTTTTCACCTTTTTTTCAACGCAATAGCTTGATTTGTAATTGTGTTCTTGTACGGGAAAGGTAACTTGTGTACTTGTTTTTACTAGACTACGCATTTCCCAATATTTGAGGCGACCTTTTGCAACTTCCCCATTTCTGTTTTATTAGCAGTTCCTCTCTTTGTTCAACAACCTCACAACACAGATGGCCTTGCTGGCGAACAAAATAATGTTTACACTAACAAATCCTGCTCTGTGATAAATTGGTGGTGCTTGCATCACCGTATATTTTCAAACTGTGACCCTGAACTCAAAAAGTTGTGTTAGATTTAGGATGTATTCTTTTTTTTTAAATTTTTTAATTTGAGTATTTGTATAATGGTGCGTTTCCTATGTAACCGTGTTGCACAGCCCACTGGATATGAGCAGACACATTTAGGTCAGTTGGTCAAGTCAAATCGTGAGACGTCTTGGTCTATAACCCAGTGGCAAAGATTAAAGCTGTTCATATCACGGTATCTATTGCAGCCTTTATCATGAAAGAAATTTGAGTGATTCTATTCCATACCTACACAGTTTGGGATAATTAAACCACAGTGGAAAGTCTTCACTCGTCACTAGCTGTACATGTAAAATACATTCATGCTGTAATGCAAAACAACGGCGCCTGCTCTTCTCCCAGAGATGGCTCAATATGTGCTTCATACCTCATCACCTCTGGCAACCACACCTGTACACAATCGGTGTTCGCGCTTGGGCTTAATGTTAGCAAACCCGTCATTTTTTTGTTCCACCTCCTCTCTTCCCAGCTCAATCATGAGTACCCACGAAACCGACATCCACACCATCTCGCCGGAGCTGCCCGCCATGTTCGACGGCATGAAGCTGGCCGCCGTGGCGACGGTGCTCTACATCCTGGTGCGCTGCCTGAACCTCAAGAGTCCCACGGCGGCCCCGGACCTCATCTACCAGGACACCCCGCTCAACCGCTTCCTCCTCAAGTCCTGCCCCCAGCTCACCAAAGAGTGAGTACCGGTCGGCACATTGAGTACAGTGCAGTGCAGTGCATTGCAGTGCAGCACAGCGCAGTACAGGCCGCGTGTACGCGTCGCGCTGCAACACTGCCTGCAGAATGTCCAGTGACTCATTAGCATCGCAGTGGGACCGTTAATCATACTTGGGATCATAATTGAGCGCAGTGGCCATTTACAGTTTGCACACATCCGCAACTCTCTGCCACTTCAGTGGTTTTTATAGGGTATGAAATTTGAAACTTCTGTGTTCCAAGTGTGTGTGTGTGTGTGTGTGTGTGTGTGTGTGTGCACGTGCAAACAGCACGTGTCATGTGAACACTAGCAGGTTGCATAATGCAGTGTGAACATTCTTTAACACGTATGAAGAGCTAGGAGCCACACTTATTGTTATGTTGTGTGAAGAACCATGTGCACGGTTCGCACCATGATTCACCATGAGGTCCGTGCATTCCTTGGATGCCTGCTTCAGTGGAGGCCAGGGTGGGCGGGGGGGGTCCTCTAAAAGGCCAGGGGTTTATTGATCCTCAGGGTAACTCAAACCAGGGAGAGACTTATTTCTGAGTCCCAAGTCAACAGGTTCTTGAGCATTGCATATCGTTTTGGTGGCTTGTTCCTTCGCGTTGTGAAATGGTGAAACGGTTCCCTTGACAAAACAAAATATTTTTCTGGATTTGTTGGAAAGCCGTAGGCAATGTATGCAGTCATCACAAAACCAGTTCATTGTTCATTACATTGTCATGTTATTGTGTTCATGTTGAAGTCAAGTTCACATGGTGGCTCTCTGTGCTGTTGTGTAACCACAGCTAGTCACCAGACACTGATCAATCACAGGATAGCCAGCAGAGAGGGGAGAGGCTTAATGCTATTTGCAAATGCATTCCCTGGCTTGGCTGTGTACATATATGTGACTACTAGCTCACTCAGGATCAGGAGTCGATCGAAACTTGGGTGCAGAAGTCTGACTTATCTAGCATGAACTAACTGACGTTGCTAAGCTTTCCTGGAGAGCCAAGCAAGATAAGACATGAAGCAAACTATACGGACCTGAGCCTCTACTTTTGATAATTGTTTGACAATCTCAAATGACTTTTTGTGATACTGTACCAATTCTAAACACATTCTTCCAAAATATGGACATATATGTGGTGTGTGTGATTCATAAAACTGCAAATGCAATAGAATCTCCCTCAAACCCGAAAGTGATTGATTTATGTACCCATTCAAGGAATTTGTCTTGTCTGTGTTTGGTGCAAGGAAAACAGACAAAAATGCAACTGTACAGTCATCGCCCAGATTTTCCGCTGCACGAAATGTATCATTATTTGACCGCGCTCGAAAAGGGAATTATTCGGTGGCGATATGCGGATTAAGGGCAGCTCCTGGTGTGTCGCCTGCTATTGATGAACTCCACTACCCTCGCAGGTGCTTAGCTTCCACATGACAGCCATGAGGTCATCCTAACTGGGATTGCCTCTGCCCTACGCAGATTAAGCCTGTGCTGCGAGAACAATCTAGAAAAGAGGGGTTAGAGCTTATTCTGGATCTTTTGAACCCTGACAGTGAAGTTTGGTGTTTTAATTACATTATCCTCAACAGACATGCAGCCTGGCCAGGCGATTTTACATATAAGTTTTTTTTTTTTTTCCGTTTTAAAGGACGGTGTGAATGCAAATGACTTCCCTGATGAGAAGTCATTTGCATTCAATAACGTGCCACAGTTTGTTTAACTGTGGACTTTGTGCATCTCTGCAACAGGCAGCTTTCCTTCGCTATCCCTTCACAACCCCCGTGCACTTTCTTATCTTCACGCAGTGCAGCCATCACTTTGTGTGTTTGTGTGTGTGGGCGACTCTTAGCAGGAGAAGAACATCAGATATTGTTATGTAATGGACAGGAAACTGAATATGCGGCCCGAGATGTGTGATTCTCTGACATTACCATCGCATGCACAGGACTTATCTTAGTAGAACAACAACAACAACAACAACTCCATTGCAACATTGCTGTTAAGTCGTATTTAGATGAGTGTCTGTTGATGCCTGTTATGGTCTGATTGACATAACATGAGGGAGTGATTGGAGCTCATGTTATGGTGTGATTGACATAACATGAGGGAGTGTTTGGAGCTCATGTTATGGTGTGATTGACATAACATGAGGGTGTGATTGGGCTCAGAATTCAAAGCACTATTTCTTCCGATATAAACTCAAAGCACTATTTCTTCCAATATAGACATGTTTATCTTGCCAAAATGAGGCGTGATCTAAGAAAAAATAAAGAAGTCGTTCATGTTATTCTGAAACCTTTCCCAACCGTAGCAGAAAGCAGCCGAGGAACAAAATGGTCCAGTGACTGACATTATTCATGTCAATAGTTTTCATGCTGTTTGTGCTGATGGTGGGTCGTGTATCATTAATCCAGCACAGGGCTGCTGTTGCTTCACCCGTATTGTAAAGCTATGTTGTTAATAGATACAGAAACCCAGACGAGGGCAGAGTAAGTGTCACGTATCATCAGTGCACACCGGCTCATCCTTGTTCACGCTGCACACGTACAATCAGCCGCCTATTCAGTCAGTTCAATTATTACAGGAAGTAGAAATGATAAAGAACTCTGCATTCTTCACGTTCCTGGGTGAGTGGAGGGCTTAGGCACAAGCTCACAGCAAGTCAGACACACCGTGAACAACGATGCCCTGACACCGCCAGGACTATTGGACTATCCCATTCGCATGTCTACTGTACCCGTAACCGCAAACATGACGGGCCACACAACTAACGCGGCTTTCTTTGCATTCATTTCACTCATGCGCGTCTTCGCGTGACACACTCCCTTGACTCGTCAAGCAGCCGAATAACCCTAATTCTCCGGATCCCTGTGTGTGGTGGCGTTAACGAACGACCATGCTTGCTGTGTGTTTCCGTGCGCTCCCAGGTACATTCCTCCCTTGCTGTGGGGTAAGAGCGGCCACCTGCAGACGGCGCTGTACGGGAAGCTGGGCCGAGTGAGCTCCCCTCACCCCTGTGGAGTCCGGAAGTACTTGCCCATGCAGGACGGGGCCACTTCCACCTTCGACCTCTTCGAGCCCATGGCTGACCACCGGACAGGAGGTGATGCGCTTCGATCGATATCCGGCCTCTAATGTTTTTTTTTTTTTTCCTTTCTCCTTCCTATTCATTAGAGTTGCCCGTGTGAAGGGTGTCCCCACACCCAGTTTCACAGTAGCTCAGCCACAGTTTGACTCATAGTTTAGTTGGGCTTTTGATCTTTTGAACGCTAGAGTAAGTACAATAATTGCTTTTACTTTTATATGAAACGGTCACCCAGCATTGAATTTATAGCCTACAGTATTTATGTGTTGTGGGTTCACTATTAAAATGATCCCAGTTTGATATTGTATTCCATGTGCTGCGCTCCTTTGAATCACTCGATGACTAGAGCAGGCGTCAGTCACGTATCCCCGTCCGCTTGTCCACATTTGAGCCTTTTCACTTTCCCCGCTTCACCTGCGGTCGCCTCGTCTGACTCGTCTCTCCCATCGTGGCAACAGGCGACATCACCATGGTGATCTGCCCCGGCATCGGTAACCACAGCGAGAAGCACTACATCCGCACCTTCGTGGACTACTCCCAGAGGGAAGGGTACCGCTGCGCCGTGCTCAACCACCTGGGAGCCCTGCCCAACATCGAGCTGACGTCCCCCAGGATGTTTACCTACGGTGAGACCCCTCACACACAAGGCTGGAAGGGGGGGGGGGGGACTGGTGACGGTCGGCTGCCATTGTTCACTGCACACGCTGCGTGCAGACGGCTGAGATTAGCCAGACGGAGGGGAATTCCTTGTCTTTTCAGTGCGTGGGGCTCTTATACGTACAAATCCTGAATGAGCACAGCCATGAGATTGATTGTCTTCTGATGGTTGATCAGTCACTGTGTCTGTGTGTGGTGTGTGGTGGGGCGGGGGGGAGGGGCATAGCTCAGTGGGTAGACAGTTTGTCCACTAACCAGGAGGTTGGCGCTTCGATCCCCACCTCCAACTGTCCACATGCCAAACCCCACAAATGTATGACAAATGAACTGATTGTAAGTCGATTTGGACAAAAAGCATCTGCTAAATCCCCATAAATGGAAATGGTGTAAAAATGATTCAATTATCAAGTGTGACAACCAGTGAATACAATGAATGATTTACTCACTTGCCGTGCTGCTCCCACCGGCCGTGGTCTGAATCTCGGCTCTGGTCTTGGTTTTCCCACCAGGCTGCACGTGGGAGTTTTCCGCCATGGTGGGCTACATCAAGAAGGCCTACCCTCAGACCCAGCTGATCGTGGTGGGCTTCAGCCTGGGAGGAAACATCGTGTGCAAGTTCCTGGGGGAGAACCAGACCAACCAGGAGAGGGTCCTGTGCTCCGTCAGCGTCTGCCAGGGCTACAGTGCTCTCAGGTGGGTGGCGTGCCCCCCCCCCCCCCCCCCCAGTCCTCCCGTCAGCAGCAGCAGTGGCGGCGGTGGCTGTACCCTGGCCCACTCGATACACACTAGCCCCTGGCAAAATGCAGTCAAACACGATCCCGCACCATGCTGTGTTTGTTTATGTGACGACGCCCAGACCGCCTGTGAACGTTTGTCAATACATATTTTTTATGAAGCAAAATGTTTGTTGTCCATTGAACCACTTCATGCACTGTACCCCCCCCCCCCCCCCCTACCCCACACTCACACACACGTGGAAGATGAAACCATGGTTGGTTGTAATGTGTTGAAAAAGTGCGGCAGTAGGTGTAGTAGTGCAGGGTGGCAGTAGCTCAGTGAGTAGAGCGGGTAGTCCTCTAACTGTAGGGTCGGCAGTTCGATCCCCTTGATCCCCCTCCTCCAACTGTCCACATGTTGAACCCCACAAATGTACTGATTGTATTGTCGCTTTGGACAAAAGCGTCTGCTAAATGCCCCTTAAAAAAGTGTGTGAAGACAACTACTACCTTTTAGACTGTACGTCACTTACTTACCCCGTCTCGCCAATCACGTGCTCGTATGAATCCTAAGTAACCACAGAGCTTCATCCACAACATAACTCATAACAACATCTCTCATGGAAGGACAGAAAAACTAAAGAAGGTCATGGCTGACTTGAGTCGTCTCCACCACAAGACCTGAACCACAAGACCTTCAGTATGCCCTTTGGACAAATGAGGAAAAAAATGTGTTTAGTCTTAATACAGAAGGGCATGTTTGGAAAAACCCAAACGAAGCATATCACCACAAAAAACCCATTCCAACCAGTGGAGGGGAAATACAGGGCCTGGTCACAGTCCTCCATGAACTCCTGGAGTTCATGGAGGACTGTGACCATGAAGGGTGACTGGACTGTGAAGGGTGAGGCTGGGCTATGGAGGGTGAGGCTGGGCTATGGAGGGTGAGGCTGGGCTTTCCTTCAGAGCGGTGGATTGTGCCTCCTATTAATTCATTTTATATTATCAAGTCCTGCTTGTGATTCCCACAGCGCACCAGTGTTTACACAGAGCGCAAAGCCTGCTGTTCAGAATGCGTGACTGTGTGTGTGTGTCTCTCTCTCAGGGCCCAGGAAACATTCCTTCAGTGGGACCAGTGTAGACGGTTCTACAACTTCCTCATGGCTGACAACATGAAGAAGATCATCCTCTCACACAGGTACCAAGCAAACAGAACCGCCTTGACTCTCACACATTTTAGCGTTTTCATGACACGAGAAGTATTGCGTAATAAAAACTCAACATCATACAGTTATGGAAAATGTATTCACTCAGGAAAGATGGACAGCCGTCCACAAAAGACAAACTGAGGAAGAGTAAATCTGTAGACTTTTTTTCTCCTGTAATTGTACTTTCCAGACACACCGCACAGTTTCAGTTTGTTATCTTTTTTTTTTTTTTTGTCAAGCCTCTGTCAAGTTTCTATTTTCATTTCAGTTCAGGAAAATGTTAGCCTAGTTTTTCGTGACTCCATTAGCTTCCCTTAAAGATGACGACCTTGGTCCAGACTAATAACAGATTGCACGTTGCGATCTCCGTAAAGGCAGGACCAGAACGAAGGGTTATGCGGGCGGGCGGGCGGGCGGAGTCCCAAACCGCGCGAGTAGAACACTGTGTTTCTCCAAATGGCCGCCCATCCCCTGCGTCTGTGTGCTCCACCCAGGGACAGCCTGTTTGGCGGCTCCACCACCAAGCGGATCGACGCCGACCTGAGTCGGCTGTACACGTCCACCTCCATCATGCAGATAGACGACAACATCATGAGGTGTGTGTGTGTGTGTGTGTGTGTGTGTGTGTGTGTGTGTGGGGGGGGTGACGCTGACCGTGTGCTCCAACCCCAGCCCAGGGGGCCCATTGTAGTCCTGCGGTGCGATTTTTATTTCCCTTTACGCGTCGTTGTGCGCGCTTCAAATCCCCACTCCGCCTGGCCGGTGGGTCACTCCACACGGGACAGTGGCCCGCCCGGAGTGACCATGTCCTCTGTGGACATGGTTATCTTGTCCACACAGGGGCGTCTGCACTGCAGTGTCCCTGTCAGATTGCAACATGTCCAATGTTGTTGTTGTTGTTGATGGTGGTGGTGGTGGTGGTGGTGCAAGCAGGCTTTCAGGGATACAGAAAGGCTGCGGGTGAAGTTCTTCTCTCGTCTCCCAACAGTTTATTGACGTATGAATCATCTCTTTTTTTTTTTCTGTGTCTTTTCTGTTTTCTCAACAGGAAATTCCATGGCCACAGTTCCCTCAAAGAATACTATGAGAAGGAGAGCTGTGTGCACTACATCCACAATGTAAGAGAACCGCCTCTCTCTCAATACACTATTAACATCAATACAGTGTGCGCGTGTGTGCGTGCGCGCGTGCATGCGCGTGTGTATGTGTGCGCGACGTAGCTGTGGATGTGAACTCTGCGTCCGGTCTCCTAGGTGAATGTTCCGCTGCTGCTGGTGAACTCTGCAGACGACCCACTGGTCCACGACTCGCTGCTCACCATTCCACGCACACTAGCAGGTAACGCCACAGTCGGACGTATGGCTGCAATGCACGTACGTGGATATAGGCAACCTGTTGACCTCACACTGCGGGGGGGAAACAAAGGGGAGTGTCGTTGATTCGAGTCCGATCGCCCTTGTCTTAAAGGGGCACACTCGACGATTTGATTTATTTTCTGTGGAGACGGAGCTGATGCAGGCCACAGTAGTTTCTCACAGCACGTGTATGTAGCAGGACTCCTCTGTATCGACAGAACAGCCGAGAACGACAGTTCCCTTTTAACAGATGTTATCAGCTCTTACTGGCTGACCGAGCTACAACCGGTAACTGAAGTGTGTGTTCCGTTCAACCCGCGTGTCATGGGCTCTGTCTCCACTAATGCTGCTTTTAGATGCTCTGCTGATGGCAAAGGAGCTATTTATAAACGTACTGGACCCTCACTTAGACTTCCCTTTGGGCAGCCAAGAACATTCTTAATGTTTCCTGGATGTTATGTATGTGCGTGTGTGTGTGTGTGTGTGTGTTATGCATGTGCGCATCTGTTATTTTGGCAGTTGGCGTCTCAAAGAGAGGGAGAGAGAGAGAGATTAACCATAGAAAGATAGACAGATGCTCTTCTTCCTCCTCCAGGACCACCTGAGCTGGTACCCAGCTAGCTGGAGCCCCCAGCAGGGGGGCCAGGCTGCCTGTGGCCTTGGGGCTGGAGCTCAGACTCAGACACGCACTACTCGCAACTACCAGGAATGCCGTGGACAAAAATACCCGTGCCTTGTTTAGTGTTTAGTTAAGTAGCTTAGATGTTCATGTCTGACACACTGAGCTGGCAGCCCCACGGTGTATTGTCACATAAGCCATCTTGTAAGCCCTAATGTTTTACAAATAGAAGATGAAGCCATCTCTTCATCTGGTGTCTTGCATCAATAGCTGATAATACTCGCTTCAGACATTCATACTCATATAAACCTATTGCTTCCTGAATTAATACTCAGCTATGCCTTTGTAAATTAACACTCATGCAAGTATACTTGCATCCTGCATTAATACAGTCAAGCCTCCTGGATTCCTACATTAATACTCAGTCAAGCCTCCTGGATTCCTACATTAATACTCAGTCAAGCCTCCTGGATTCCTACATTAATACTCAGTCAAGCCCCCTTGAGTCGTACAATTATACTCTCTATAAGAATACAAAAAGAAAACAGCATAATGTATACAATATGAAAGGTGCAGCATGCAGTGCTTCTCCTTCTCAAAGCGCTCCGTAGGAGAGAGGCCCTCTAGGATCCTGTGTTTGGGTCATCTGCGTGTTGCCTGGCAGACCGCTGGCCCAGGGGAGCCGTGCTGCAGCTCAGGGCCGTCTCGGCAGCTGTCGCGACCGATGCGTGTTAGTGAGTGGAGGGCCATGCCATTCAAATCCCTAGGCAACCGCCGACAGAGTGTCCCTGTGGCCCAGATTTGAGCAGCGCAGTATCACGCGCTACGGGCGAGAGATCCGGGCCCATTCCGCTGGCCGGTCGTAGAAGGGCCACCTTTTTACTCAAACGACAGGAACAACTATTGGTCTGTTCGGCGCCTCTGCTATTTTGGCCACGAGGGTTAAGAAGGGGGGGGTGTGTTTTGTCTGTAAATGAATGAGTGTCCACATTGACGCAGGGGGCTGTGTTGGGTTCAGTGCGGGGGGGGGAAACTGTTCCAACGGGAGCAAAGTCACTGAGAGTGACTCACCCCGGGTTTAACGGCCCTGCCACGTTGCTGCGTTCGGCGTGCTCCCTGCGCCGTAGATGTACACGGGCGGCGTGCCACTGTGTGCTGAAGATACGACACCGCTATCTGACAGAGCACGCAATTCTGTTGCATAACGCCGGTTCACCCCCCCCACATTCACGCCCTTCTGTATCTCTTAATAAACCGCTAATTACTTCCTGTCAGCCCCGCCCCCCCTGAGTCGGATGGCTGACGTCTCTTGTCTTTCCCCCCCCCGGGTGCAAGGTCCAGATGACTGCAACCATGCGTCATACGGGTTGGTCCTACTCTGGGCCCAGACTCGAGCCCGATTCGTCTGCTGTGTGGCTTGTGTCTGTAACTTCACTTAAGTGTCTGTGTGTGTGTGTCTGTGCGCACGCGGGCGTTTTTATGCGCGTGTGTCAAGCGACAGGCATGACCATCTGTTGGTGAGGCTCGTTCCCCTGACAGCCTTTAGGCGGTGGCCACCGTTCTACGTCAACAGAATGAAGTGCGTTTGCGCTCTCCTCATGCGAAGCCAATACACATGTCTCTGTTTGGTCGGGCTGTCTGGTGGCGCGTTCACCTCCCTGCTACGCGCCTTCCGAAGTCTGCGATTTCACGTCATTCAGAAAAGTCATTAAGGATTATAGTGTTAAAGACGTGTGTCTGTGGGTGGGTGGAGGCCATTCAAGTCCCACCCCTTAATGTACCGAGGATGCGTCACCTCAAACGAGGGCGCGGCTCCCTGGACGGCCGACACCTTCGTGTGTATAAACCGCCAGGTGAAGGATGCTCTACGGTGCAAAGGGGGCATTTAGCAGACGCTTTTGTCCAAACCGACTTACAATCAGTACATTTGATGGGGTTCGACATGTGGACAGTTGGAGGAGGAGGGGGATCAAACCACCGACCCTACGGTCAGTGGACGACCCGCTCTGTCCACCCGCTCTACCCACTGAGCTACCGCCACCCCTAAACCTGTGTGTGTGTGTGTGTGTGTTCTCTCCCTTCCAGAGAAGAAGCAGAACGTGGTGTTTGCCCTGACGCTGCACGGGGGCCACCTGGGCTTCTTCGAGGGGGCGGTGCTCTTCCCCCAGCCCCTCACCTGGATGGACAAGGTGATCGTGGGCTACGCCAACGCCATGTGCCAGTGGGACAAGCAGAGGCCGCCGTGCCAAAAAAGTGCGAGCCCCCCCACGGCGGAGGGCGGCTGTGCCGAGGAGAAGGCCTAACGCACACAGACGCACACAGACACACACACAGACACACACACACACACAGACACACACATACACACACACACACCTGCTGTCATGTTACTGAGGAGACTCCCCCAACTAAAAGGTGAAAACTGCCGAGTCTCTCCCTGCGTTCCGGTCCTTTCGTGGTTCACTACTGCCCCCCCCCCCCCCCCCCCCCCCACACACACACACCCACACCCACACCCTCCGGTCTCGCTGCCTGTCACCTACAGGCCCTGGCCCTGGCCTTCTCTCACCGTCGCCACCTGCAGTACACCCGTGATACTACGGATAAGGGGCAAACATAATACTAACTGCCTTGGTGCTCTTTTTAATCACAAGTGGTTTCCGAATGCAGCGTGAGATCTGATTTATGTGTACACACACACACACATACACATACACATACACACACACATGCGCGCGCGCACAAACACACACACGCACGCGCTCACGATGATCCCTGGACGTGGATGCGTTGACCAAATACAAAAAATGCATACATATTGAGGACGTGCACACGTCACACTGTAACCATAACCATTAACCCATCGCACCCCACACCGCACCGGCCCCAGACCTTTTTCGGCTCACCACAACCTGGAAACGAGCGCATACCTGCGGCCCTTCCTCTCAGCACGGGGGGGCCGGCGTTCTGTCACGGCCGGGGATTTCACCCCGCTGTTCCACACCATTTCACCATGACACTACCAGGTCTACAGAGAGTCCGATATTTTTGTACGAATATAATTGGCGATACATATCCAACAGTTTGGGGGGGGGGGAGGGGTTGGGGAAGGTTCTCCATTTCCCATCCGATCTGAAAGAGGGGATCTAGCGCGCGCCATGTTGGAAGCCACAGGTTCAGACCGTACAAGTCAAACCAAGAGCACACAAGAAGACCCATCGCACACAACCGTTGCGAGGCCGATTCCCGTTCCAAATTGCCAGTATGGAGCTCACTGCTTCTCACCGCCATGGCCGTTTGCCTAGTTTTCTGTGTGCGTCTTGTGTGTCTCTGTGTCTGCGTCTGTTAACGCGTGAGTGTGTGTGTGTGCGCGTGCCGTTCTCTCCCCCTCATGGGGAATGTCAATTACGAGGTGGTGGTGGTGGTGTTGTGGAAGTCTCCCACCGCTGTCCACCACGGTCTGGCCCTGTGCCATGTCAGTAACACCTACGTCTGCCTCCGAAAGCAGCCGCTCCACGTCCGCCCGAGCGCCGGGCCCGGTTCCCTCCCCGAGCCGCGGCCCGGGAACCCGTATGCAATGCAGGGGTTCGGCCTGCGCATTCCTACCTGCGTCTTCTCTCCTTTTTCCTTCTCGCCACCTTTCCACCTTCGATGCACTTTATGCTCTGTTGATGATTTTCTCCTCGCGTCTTTTGAGTTTTCGTTTCATTTTTTTTTTTTCCGTTTCCTCGGTGGCCGTTCATGTTCCCCCCCCCCCCCCCCCCCCCGGTGGAGGTCGCCGTCTGTGTGGGTTTCCACACAGAGGGGAGGGAGGAGGATGAAGGGAGAGGCCCGGCCGCTGGTTACAGTGAAGAGTCTTCCGATGACCCCCCCCCCCCCCCCCCCCCCCCGTGCCACGACCATACCTCCACTTCACTTATGTCACCACCGGAGGACTGTGTGCTCCTCCCCCCCCCCCCCCCCCCCCCCCCCCCCCCCATTTGAGCCCGCCAGCTCTTTCACCCGCCATTGACCGGCGCCAGCGTCAAACACAAGCGAGTAGTACTCAGGTAGTGCTCTGCTACTGCCCTACCGGAGCACAGAGGGGCCGGGCTCACCGGCTCCACCCGGTGTCTGCGCCTGTTGTGCTCCTGAGGCCCTACACCTTACCACTCGTCGCCCTCGCGTCGTTCTGCAGACATGGTGTCATGTGCACCTGGGACCATATCTCTGCAGCCTGGGCTGCTGTAGTGTGCAGTGCAGCTCCTCGTTTGAGGTCTCGAGATGATTTCGTTTTTTTTTTTTTTTTTTTTTTTTTTTTGGCCGCTTGTTGATCTGAGCTGTGAGGTGTTGTGAAGGAGCGGTCCAGATTGGCTACTGGATCACTGGATCACTGGATCTTGAGCCAACATGTTTGACTCCCTAGTTCAGTAGTTGTCAGAACAGTGGGTGTTGTACAGTTTGGCGAAGAGCACTATGTGTTTGCGTGTGTGTGTGTGTGCATTTGTGCGTGTGCGTGCATGTGTGTGTGTGTGTGTGTGTGTGTGCATGTGTGTGTGTGCATTAGTGCGTGTGTGTGTGTGTGTGTGTGGTCTAAGGTTCATTTCGGACAAGCCTGGCGGACACCACTGGATTGTTGTCCCGTCGCTTCCCCCCAGGCCTGCAGCAGTGAGGCGAGCAAAGCAGGGTTGTCCTGAAGTTTGGAGGCTCTTTTGTTTTTCTTTATTCTCTTTTTAATTTTTTTTTTTTTAAAGCATCTCACAAACGGGGTTCTAGTCAATCCTGGAGTACAGTAAAGTATTGATATGCTGCAAAGAAAAGACTCAAGCAAGATACGATATAAACAACGCTCTACTGTGAACACTGGTGGGACAGTCTGAGTCTCACAGCTACAGGCCCGTTCTGAACCGCTGCTCTTCAAGTCCACATTTTCTCTTTGGGAAATTGTAGTTGCTCAGTTTGTCGCGAGCGCTAACCGTAGGTGAATTCAGACAGGCGTTCGGATGCTCTACCGCTACATTCTAATCCCCTCGAGAGCCGACCTTCAACGTCAGGTCTGTCGCGCTGCCTTTGCATCTTCCTAATCGAATCTGTATTGCGCCACCTATAGGTAGGGAGCGGCAACGTTAACGTCTTAAACATGCTGATGGCAGCAAGCGCTCAGCCACGCAGTTCCCATCTGCAAGGGTTCAGTAAGCACTCTGATCAGATTGGTTTATTGATTTATTGATTTGTTTTTAAAAACACCAGCACGCCCTGCTGTGGTGCCACAAGAGAAGTTGATTGTGTTTTTTATTTATTTTTTTTAATTTCATATTTCTTTGGAGAATTCTGCCTCCCCGTGACTTTGCACAAGGATGCGGGTTTGGATATGTTGACTACAATCTTCGTTTTCTATGTTATTATTTTGTGGGGTTTTTGTACTTAATATTGTTATCGTGACTAATTGTTATTTTTATTATTATTATTATTATTGTCCTGTTTGACATCAGAGTGGGAGTATTATAAAGATAGACATAGTTGAGTTATGTCACCACATCTGGATAACCAAACCAAAACACGTCTTCACTTTATTAAAAGATGCCTATTGAAATGTAGTCAAATCTATACAAATCTCTATATAGTATATTATAAAATAGAATATGAATTAAAATATTTGAGGGACCAGGGATAACAGGGATTATCAATACTGGCAATAATGGATGGATTGGAAGGGTTTTCACATGCCAATCCTTTATGTAATAATAAAAATGTGTCAAAAGTATTTTAGAAAGATACTTATGCCTGCCTGGCTTGTTGTTTGTCATTCGTTTCTCATGTTTTCTTTTGATGAGAGTTGAATTGTGAATTTTGTCTTTCCATTCATGTAATACTGCTTTAACCCTCGCCGCGGTGCAGTTGTATGATTTTAAAGCCTAGGGCCGTGTGTTTTGGAAGTTACAAGAGATGTGTCAGACTTTTTTAATCACTGTCTTGTAATCTCTGGAATTTAATTTCATCTGGGAGACCCCTAACGTTGATTTGGTTTCACTGCGTCGTATCCCACCTGGACACTTGTACAGGTCCACTTTTGAGTTTACAAGATGTTCTGTAACGTTCTGAGATGGTTATTTGGTGTGGCATTTGGGTAAGGGACGAAATTGGCCGACATTCTCATGCATCATTCATGAACTCTGGTCACTGGTGTGATGTAATGATTTGAGAGAATATGGATATTGTGTTAAAAAAATAAACTATTTTCTCAAAAGAAAAAAAGTGCCTTTTCTTGTACTTAAAGTGATTTTCATGGTGATATTTATGAGCTGTCCAGTATACAAATAATTACGTTTGAAGTGTGTTTAATTAACGTCTCAGGTGTATTGACACAAATGTACTGTATATAAAAAAGGCATTATACTTGTTAGAAAAATTTAATGTTATGATATGTAAATTTTCTGCCTTAGATTTGAATATTGACTCAATATGTCAATATCAGAAGCTTTACAAACACGCTTTTACTCTGAACAATTTTTCATTTTTGGATAGCACACATTTCTATTTTATTGAATATGGAATAAGGCTTTTCAAAAGAACAAAATGTGCATGGCAATGCATGACACGTTTGGCCCGTGCCTAATCTACCCATGGATATTATGCTTATTAGACATGATTCTCCAGCTCTTCTGAGACCTTCTAAAACAGGACTCTAAGCTAACTCCATCTAGATGTTCCTGTGCAGACAAGACTCTCTTTCGAGCTATGCTAATAAACGACACAATAAGGCAACAGATACCATTTCATTTCCAGTAAAAGTTCAAACTGTTCCCCACTACCACCATTTCACTGGTCTTTGTACCGAATCAGGGAATTTAGAACCAGGTTGAGAGTACTCTCTTCACAGGCCATCCATCAACTTCCATATTCCATTTTGTTTTTCCTCTTCATATTATTTTTCCTCTTAAACATCCCTTTTGCCTGCTCTCGTGCCAAACCTGCCAAACCCAGTATAAAAAATTTTTAAAAAGTTTTTCAATTCAAGATGCTTCTTTTTGTCTCGGAGGAAATGTTTTAGGTGAAGGTGAAAAGGCAAGTCTAGCTCAGAACAAAGAACACAAGGCACAAACCTAGAGAAGCCTCTAGATTTGAGGGCACCATGGGAAATGACTGTGGAGGTTATTTCTCCAGTCCGGCCTCCTGAGATGTTTAGCCGATGTTCAGAGAGCAGTGTCCTCAGACCCAAAGATCTTGGAGGCCACGTCCTTGTAGTCCGTGACGGGAGCTTTCCCATCGAAGTCCTGCCGGCAGAAGGTTCGCATCGAAATCCTTGAAGTAGCCGTCCAGTTCATCACCGTGAACGAATACCTGGAGGGAGTTATGGGATGGATTAAGAGGAGATGCGGTAGGGCCGACAACATGTGAAAATGGAAGGGTAAAATCGATGATTACATTAGAGATGACACTTGTATGTTTTTTTTTAAGGTGAAAAATTGATTTTTCAATGAGAAACTTTAAGGGGGGCGAGAAGGATTCATTATCATATCAGCAAGCGTGGGTTCTACTGCCGACTGAGAGTCGGCCTCATCCTCCGCCCCGTTACACCGCCTGGTTCAGTTCCCCTCAGGACGGGGCTCACCCTTTCCAGCAGCTTGCTCTTCATGAAGGGTTTGACCACGTGAAGGTGGTGGTGAAGTACCAGGGCTGGTGGGTCACGTGGACCGCCTTGAACCGGCCGGGAAGGAGTCCTAATGGAGTGGTGGTGGAGTGGTGGTCAGAATACATTGCTCCTGAAAGAAAGGCCTGGACGCGTGACGCGAGAACCGGTTCCGGGACCCCCTGACCTGCATCATGTCCACCATCTTCTTGAGCTCGGTGGGCTTGATGGCGGAGGCGTGCTGCATGGTGAAGCCCTTGAAGTTCTCGATCAGCACGAAGCCGTTGATCTGCGTCTCCTCGTTCTCCAGCAGCTTTTCCAAGATGACACAGTAAGCCCTCAAGGTCTGTAAGAGAGACGCGCACGCACGCACACACGCACACACACACACACACACACACACACACACACACACACACACACACACACACACACACACACACACACACACACACACACACACACACACACACACCCATAGAAGTATTGGATGTATGAGTATTTGCAGATTTCAGGGTACCTTTTGTCTTACACACACAAATGTGTTTATTATCCCTCCCACCCCCTCCACCACACCACACTGGACAAGCTAAAGAGCAGCTTCAGCAACAGACTCATTCAACGATACAGAAAATCGTTCCTCCCCCACTGCAATATGACTTTACAACTCATCTACCTCTGTCAGATCCACCGTCACAGAACTGGATTAAATCAACCCGTCACTACTGTATCGTATTTTTACAATTCTCTATCGTCTACAACACTGCATTTTTGTATTTATTTATTTATTATATTTTTATCTTTTTTTTTTTTGTATTGTATTTATATATATCTATGTACCCTGGCTGCTATGGCAACCCAATTTCCGTTAAAGCATTAATAAAGTTTTATCTTATCTTATCTTATCTTATCATATTTTCAGCCAACACACATCGGCCTCCTTGTGTGCAAAGGGGGTTTGCTGGAGCACTGATCCAGGACCAGAGCAGACTCAGGGACATGGGGCTGACCTCGTCGAAGGTGATCTCCTCCAGGTCCCAGTGCTGGATGTTGAAGAGCAGGACCACCCGGCCGTACTTGTCCCGGCAGGGCAGGACCACCGGGTAGCCGGCCTCGATGGTGCTGCGGACCGCCTCGGGGGTCAGGTTCTCAAACAGCTCGGGGTACTCCTTCCTGAAGCGCACGTAGCCTGCAGGGGGGGAGGGGACGCCCCACACACACACACACACACGCACGCACGCACGCACGCACGCACGCACGCAGGCAGACACACACACACACACACACACGCACGCACGCACGCACGCACCACACACACACACACACACACACACACACACACACGCACACGCACGCACACAGCCACACATACAGAGGACAGGGACACAAACGCACGCATACAGTTACACACACACACTCTCTCCATAACAACCAGTGTTGCTTGTGTGAGGGATCATTTCTGTTCCCCTTTGAAAGTCATCTACTGGGAACCCAGATCTTTCGGTGCATGAAACCAATCCCTGGCAGTATTCAACCTCTGTTTGCTACAGTTGACAGGCTGTACATACATTATGTACACGGGATCAAATCCTTGATGCTCCAACAAAACAAAAGCATCACTGTCTCACAGGCTCCTGTGTCGGCCCCTGGCCCTTGTAGCCTGAGGCCCTCATTAACCCAGCGGAACAAATCCATGTTACTATTAGTGCGTGTGTGTGTGTGTGTGTGTGTGTGTGTGTGTGTGTGTTTGCTCTGGTATTCCAATTAACTCCACAAAATGAGTTCCTGTCAACTTAGGATTCCACTCTCTCACAACAAAGATCCACCTTCTATTCATTCATTCAAGGCAGTGTCTGCGTCTGTGTGCGTCTCTGTGTGTGTGTGTGTCTGTGTGTGTTTGTGTGTGCGTGTGTGTGTGGGTGTGTGTGTTTGTGTGTGCGTCTGTGTGCGTCTGTGTGTGTGTGTCTGTGCGTGTGTGTGTGTGTGTGTGTGTTTGCGAATGCTTTGGGCATACAGGCAGAGGGAAGTGGTTTGTCCCACTTTAACACAAAGCAAGCCTTTGTTGGGGAGACACACAGAAAGCATCTAAAAGCTTCCAATTAGGGATCACCGTGGGGATAACGCCATGACATAGATTACACAGTAGAGGTGCACACTAATCTGGATCACTGTCACCTCCGTATGTCAAACTGAAGATGTAAGGGTGGATGGATGAATAGGTGGATGGAATTGGTTGATGGATGGATGTGTGGAGTTCCGGTCAGATGGTTCTGTGGTCCAGCTCACCCTCATGAGGTCGTGGGCTCGGACCACGTCGAACTTGCGGGCCCTCAGGAAGCGGAGCAGCATGGCGTCAGGCTGGTCCCCGAAACGCTCCAGAACCATCTTGTCCAGCTCCTCCCCGCCCCCCGCGCCCCGCTCCCTGATCACGGACCTCAGCTCGCTCAGGGCCGACGCCCGCCTCTCGTCCGTCTCGTTCAGCTCGTCCTTCGCCTGCGAAGCGAGGCAGCGGCCAACGTTAAGGGGGTGCTGGGCCCCATCACTGGACCTCAATGATGGAGCCCAGCATTGGACCGTGACCCTGCTGTGCTGTGTGACCCCCGCTTTTGGGGGCGTCTGACCTTCTGGATAGTGTGGCCGGGCAGCTTGAGGCAGGGCCGAACACTGGGCCGTGGTCCTTCACGGTCAGGTGTTCCAGCTTGTTCCTCATGGCCTGCTCCTCCTCAGACACCATGCGGAACGTTCCGGTCTGCATCAGCGCGGCATGTCGGACACAGATGTTAACCTCCTGAGCTTCAGGGATATGTATGTCCCTCACACCCACATGCATACACACACACACACATGCACGCACGCACGCACGCGTGCACGCACGCACGCACGCACACACACACACACACACACACACACAACACACACACACACACCACACACACACACACACACACACACATACTGTATATACACACAGGCTTTCTCTGTCTCACTCTTTAAATGTGGATATGCACAAATAGATGCAGCCTTTCTATGCTTTCTCTTTGCAACAGGCACATACACACACACACACACACACACACACACACACACACACACACACACACACACACCACACACACACACACAAATTCTCACAGACAACAACCATAACAACAAATACCCACAAATGTATGCTGCCCCTTTAAGACAGACCCCCAAATGATGCACACCACTGAGTGGCTGCTTAATCTGTCTCACATGATTACAGAAAGGGCTTTGGGAGCCCCTTCTTAAACATTGACAACCTAAGCTACATCGAGAACTTACAGCAGCCATGGTTCAGGGATGTTGCAGAAGCTTCACGTGCACTGTGACAATGTGTAGCGTTAGTTCAACACAAGCTCATCCATGACTCATTCATGATTTACTAACAACCCAAAACAGTCACAAGAGAAAAACAAGCTCATGTCATTACCCACTGGACAACCTAAAATAATCTAAAAAACACAATTAAACTCTGAACATCATAACGGCACATCCTGAAATATATGATTTTTACTTTGATGCATTAATAAAGAAGGCAATCATGACGCACATGCCTAAATTAAACTCAAATTATAATTAATTTTGTATTCATTTAAACAACTACTGCATGACAGGACAGGACTGCTAGGACCACATGACGCTATATCAAGTCAAGCCTCATGATTGGATGACGTTCCTATTTTTTCTAATTTGAAACACATCCAACTCAAACCCCACCAGGTTATCGAAACAACATGCTCTCTAGTACAGATCGAGTTCATTCATTTCACAATCAATTCCTAAAGTGTGGACCTTTAGCACAACTTTGCTGAATGTGCAGCACGAAAACAAAAGCAAAAGACAAGTAAAGAGAGTTTACCTCAGGGCTGGCAGGTCCCTGGGAGATGGGGCTGATGGAGACTGGAGAAAGGAGAATGGATCAGAGAGACGAAGAGGGAGGCTTAGAGACAGGGGAGGCAAAGATGTAAGAGAAGGGAGGACACAGAGGGATTACATATGAGAGAGAGAGAGAGAGAGAGAGAGAGAGGAGAGAGAGAGAGAGAGAGAGAGAGAGAGAGAGAGAGAGAGAGAGAGAGAGAGAGAGAGAGAGAGAGAGAGAGGGAGAGAGAGAGAGATTGTGGGGGCTGGTTCACTCTGATTGGTCAAGCTGAACGGTCATGATAACAACGGTCCACAGACACACCTGGCTCCAGAACCTACCTGTAGAGTCTGTTCATTTCACCAACTCACCTCAAAGTTCTTGAGATATATATATACACGGAAAACTGTGGCTTTTAATCAAGTCAACAACCTCTGCTGCTCAAATCTCAGACGAGCCTCGCAGCCTGGGAAACACAACAGGATGGTGTCGCTCTGGTCACGCCACATCATGTGTTCCTCATTCACGAACTCTTCCCGTCTGAGAACTTTGTGGTGAACCCCAGGTTCGGGATTATGTCTCCATGGTTGCACCACTTCAAGCTGATCCCTATCAACACATCAAAGTGGCAGGCTCGTCACCCAAGGTGTGGGCTCGGCTCGTTGGGTCCCAGTGGTCGTCACGTGAAAAACATCTTGTGTTTGGAACAATGGAGGTTTTCATATTGTCCCTGTGATTTTCATTGTTGACATTAGATGCGTTATAGGAATGTATTACATTTATGTTGGAGACTATACTATTGTATTACATTCCGATGAGATGAATTGA